>JAAGKR010004538.1:0-24971 GCA_011419295.1 Clarias macrocephalus | reverse complement strand
CCCCCCCCCCCCCCCCTCCCTCGACCCGTTGCTCAGATCTGCTGTTCTCTGGTGCGCCGTGGCTCGGCAGTAGCTCATTTACACACACACTAAAATTATATTCTTAGAGGAGGAGCATATCAAATACAGGGGGTTTGAGGGATGAAGGTTATTTTAGCTAGAGCATACACCTTAAACATACATTTTCGGGAACCTCTGAGAGCTGTGTTGATTTGTTTAAAGAAATAGAGAAATACGGGACCTTTAAAAGCTAGTAAGATTTAAAATGATAGTTTGAATATCTATGTTCCGAAGCACTGAAATTAAAAGATCATGCCTAAAAAAAATTATAATATTAAAATTGCAGCTTTTATTGTTCAAGTTAAACATAGCAGGTGCTATAAATACTGTATAACATGGCACAAAGTATCTATATAAGGAGATCAATCACTCACTCACTCACTCACGGTCTATACCGCTTAATCCTGTATTCAGGGTCACGGGGGGCCTGTAGCCTATCCCAGGAGACTGAGGGCACAAGGCGGGGTACACCCTGGACAATCTGCCTAATCGGCATGTCTTTGGACTGTGGAAGGAAACCGGAGTACCCGGAGCACGGGGAGGACATGCAAACTCCAGAGACGGGAATCGAACCCAGATCCTGGTGGTGCAAGGCGACAGTGCTAACCACCACAGTACAATTACAAATCGATTCCAAACAGGATAATACCTATTTATTTGCTAGCTTATTTTTTTCCACGATTTATTTAATCCGCTATTTTCTTTGCTGCTATCAATCGATTCTGGATATCGGATCAACTGCTAGTAAAAGAAATCAGTACTATTAGCAAGTTGTGACTTTTTCATACTACTGTACATCCCCCAGACAAATACGGCATAAGAAATGTGACTCTACTGACAAAAATATCACGGGTGTGAAATCAGACCTCTTGCATTATGACAACTTGCTGACTTCCTCAGCAGCATGAATTCTTAGTCCAATTAATTGCTGATTTAAAAAAAGGTGTAAATGTGAAAAGCTTTCCACAGCTAATTCCGGAGAAGGCTTTGGTGAGACTTGATAAGATGAAAGAAAAGAAGGGGGGGAAAAAAGTGAAAGAAGTGAGAAAGACACTAGAGGGGAGACACTAGACTGTGACGTCCTTGTATGTGTCAGCTAGCCACTGCGCTGATAAATGCTAATAGTTTTCACTCCACTGAGCTCAACAGGCCGATGCTCCCATAACGCCGCTCCATTAATACAGGCAATTTCTCACACACGCACACACACACACACACACACACACACACACACACACACACACACACACACACACCATCCACTCTCCATTAACATGGCTAAGCTTGCTAGATTCAGAAACTGACACAAATCACCCAGCAGCGATATAAACCGCACTGACACTGTTCACCGAACAAACACACTCTCATTACGCTGCATTTTTACACCTCCTTTTGTGTCCTCTAGGATGCCGAAACTGATACAAATCATCTGACAGAGCTATAAAATCCAGTAACACATGCGTGCATACTTCCGCAGTCTTCCACTCATTACGCTGTGTTATTACAGCTTGTTCAACACAGCATGGTTGTTGCTCTTGCCCTCGCAGGATCCAAAACCTGACAAAAAAAAAATACCCCATCCGATAGATAAAACACCTCAGAAGCCTATTCTCACACACGCACACACATTCTCTCACTGTCTGACTCACTACACTGTGCGATTACAGCTCCTTCTTTTTTTCTTTTTCTTTTTTTTTTTTTTTCAGACAGCATGTCTTGCTCTTGTCCTCACAACAGCAACAGTGCATGTGTCTCTGTAATGTAACATAATGTAATTGCAGAGCTGAGCTCTCTTGCTCTCTGTTGACCTGCGAATGAGAGGCGAGCCAGAGTCATTGTGTCAACACAACTGTCAGTGCGCATTATCCTCCACTAACCTCGATGCTGCCATCGCTCTGCTTTTTACGAATGCTGGCTCGAGCTTGTCTCTCTCTCTCTCTCTCTCTCTCTCTCTCTCTCTCTCCTCACTTCCAGGACCCCAACGATCAAAGGTTTCCAAGGATCAGTCAGTGACATGAATGAAAGCACGAGCAGTGATACCTGGTTTAAATCACAGCCTGGACATCAGGCATGTGAATAAGTCGCGCATGGCCTACCGCCAGTATGAAAGACACATAAACCCCGCTCTGCTAACCTGTGACAAAGCTGCGTGCTTTAAATAAAGTTAACTCTTAATGAACTCTGTACCAGGAAGTCAGAGTACCTGGGATCATACAAAATGCACCGTATCACTTCTAGGGCACTAAAATGTATTTAAAAGAACTATAATTATGTGATATGTAATAGTATGTGATTGTGTGTGCTTGTGCCCTATGATAGATTGACACCTCCTGCACATGCAGGGTGTACCCTGCTTGTGCCCTGAGTTGGCTCCATGCACCCCCGTGACCCTACGAAGGATACGCCGTGACATAGAAGATGCGTATACACCCATGCGTATTAAGTAAGAACTGAAACTCTAAGTGAACATGCTATTTTATGATAGGGTGGTGTTAAGTGATCTAACACAGGATTGACAGCTTTAACAGCTCACCCTGATGAGCTTGTATTCCTTAGATGAATATGTAAGGACAATTTTTTCAGTTTGACACGTCATACGTTTTATTCATTTGTAAAACAAAAATGATCCTGTTGTCCTGTTGTCTCTTGAGGTATAATGGTTTTAAACTTTCTTTAGGGCCCGGAGCCTATCCCAGGAGGCGGGGTACACCCCGGACAGGGTGCCAATCCATCTCAGGGCACACATACTCACTCACACACTACGGGCAATTTGGGAACCCCAATTAGTCTAATCTGCTTGTCTTTGGGGAAAAAACGGAGTACCCGGAGGAAACCCACCAAGCATGGGGAGACCATACAAACTCCATGCACACAGAGACGGGAAACGAGCCTGGCTGGGGATCGAACCCAGATCCTGGAGATGCAAGGCGACAGCGCTAACCACTACACCACCATGCCACCTTAATAATATTCTATGTATTAGGAAAAAACACAGCTCGTCATGCCCTACGTCAGATAACTTCAAAGTTACAAAAGGCTACAAAAGCTCTGACGACGGAGACTCCTTCCAAAAAATTTTAAATAAACGCTTCCTTGCAGAAAGCTTCATCATATCAACAAAACAACGTTTTTATTTATCCATCTACAGTATCACGCACATCACTGTGTTGGTTGTTACTATAGAAATGGTAATGTACTCGATCAAGATCGTTAAAATAAATGATGTTGCTGGAAGCACTACCCGAGCAATTCTGTTCAACACTTCCTTTAACGTAATATAAAAAATTGACCTCAGTTTCTGTCTTTGCTTACACTGACCAGAAGAGGATAGGTTTTCTTTTATGTCTGGTTCCGCTCAAACGTTCTTCCTGCTATGTCATGTCAGTGAGCTCTTCCTTGCCTCGGGCTCCTCTTACTGTTGTTCGATAGGAATCTTGATTCATACCAGGTTAAATAGACTTTTTTTTTTTTAAGTCTATTTTCCAAAACACTATACAAATAAAATTACATTTATTACAATTGTATGATTGTAATAAATGTATTTTTTTCAGATTTTCTTATTAAAGAGCTATTTCACGAGCAGTCTAACCTGAAAGTTAGCGCATGAGTAAGAGCTTTGTGAACTGACAGGAGAAATAATTGATAGCGAAGTAGACACCACGCTATGTCCTGATTGGTTGAACTTTTTTTCACTCCAGTTTACAGAGCCCGGGGCACTACAGAAAGCAGAGTATCATCTCATGGCGGATATTTTAATTATTTAATTTATCGCTTTTTACACTTGCTGGAATATAAGAAGACCCTCATCACATATTAAATAAAATGTTCGAACCAAAAGTTCTGACTCTACCTCAACCGCTTTTAAGTACGTTACTCGGTAACATTGTCCTGTTTTTCACCTCCTCCACTAAACCTCATTACAAAATCACGACCGCTATGTCTCACCTACAATACTTTTTGCTCATTGCTCATCACATGCTTTGACACAATACTTTCCAATCTAATACATGAAGATCTATTTTTTGTACAGTAACTTCTCTACACGTTGTGTATTCGTAATGTGAAAGGCATTTTTTCTCTTCCAATATACAGTACATATTTGCATTGATTCTTTGACAGCATGATGCATGTGCCATTGAGAAACAGGAATGAGAATTTTCATTAAATAAAACGTGGAGGGCATCTGGCTGATAATAGGGAAGAGAGAGGAGAGTCCATGCTGCATCATTAACCTTACCCTCGACCTCCATGCTCGCTGAACAATGTCACTGTAGCCAAGACATTGAAGCTTATATATATGGAGCTCTTTAATTCTTGGCAAACCAGAGGTTTTTGCAAATCAGCTTCACAGACAGGCAAAATGTTCATGGTTCAATTGGCTTAATGAAGCATTTAGGTTGGGTTCATCATGTACTGTAGTTCGTTCCATATCCCATATTCCATAGACACATACTGTACAGTATTCCTTATCCCAGGGAACGCAGGGAACAATGCAAGAGACCGTCCTGAATTTGTGGCAACCAACCGCATGGCGCACTATGACCCAATTGGGTGTCTTTGGACGGTGGGTGAAAACCGAGGCAAGATTTGAACCCCCAAATCTGGAGGTACAGTATGAGGCAACCTCATGGCATCCCACATCTCACTCACCTATTGTCAAAATGGGACTTGTAGTCTTAGATATGATAAATCACTCTGCAAGGTGCCTCATGAAACGTTTAACAACAGAATGTGATAATGGAACTTTTGGGCTTTTACTCATTTTGGCAAAATTTTTCGCAGCACTTGAGCCACGAGTGGTTTAAATGTGTTCGAAGTTTTTTTTGGATAATGGTGTAGACAGGAAAAGGAAGTTTACATGACAGGTACGTGGCACTTACAGTATGGTATGTGATACAGAACTGTATGTTCTGTAGGCCATTTACAGTAAGTGTTCTGGATTTTGTGTCAGCACCATGTTGTACTCAAAACTATATGGAATATACGGTCCTGTACGCTGTTAATGTAGCTTTATAAACATTAGGGGATGACAGACGAAAGGACGTCATACATTGCAGTACATACATTGGAGTTATCTCATTTTGCTGTCAAACTCTTCGTATATTGATCATCTACTGTACAGTATGTAAGGAGTCTCCAGTGCCAATGCAGATGGGTTAGTAGCTTCTCCTTTATGGGATTCTGGATTTTATTCGTTATTTGCTTTTGTTGTATTAGTAACATTCATGCAAAAAGCTACAGTATAATTTAAGTATAATCAGTTTAAAATATGGCCATTGTTCACATTATTTTATACATGTATGTGTGAATGTTGTTGACAAATTACAGGAATAATTTGTCTGTTATTGGAAAATAATGAACTTTGGAAGATAACAACACACCAAGTCCAACAGTATTATCTTCCAATAACAGCCTGCTCTGTTGTGTTTCATTGCTTGCTTAACAACTTTAACTTGCAACCTTCTTCACTCTAACGTGCAATGTAATGGCTTGCGTTATGTCATTGTTCGATACAGTGATATTTTCTCTGAGGTGTGTTCGAACCATGTAGCAAGTCCATTAATATCTGGAACATAACTGGAAAAGCAATATCACATGACAAACTCAAGTATAAATCATCCTCCCTCCTTCTGCCTCTCCATCCTTTCTCTCCGTACTCATCAACTCCTAACAGCATGTTTGCAAGCTGCTATGACTTCCTGTGAACTCCCTGATGGTACAAAAAAAAGAAAAGAAAAAAAAAACTTTATTAGCGATTTGACACATTGTAACATATGGACTTGGAGATTGTGTTAAAGTGGGACGCCTCTGCTGCAAAATGTTCCGCTGCATATGCTATTAACCTTCTTCTGACCTTGCCCTGCGAAATCAAACGCAAGTTTGCTGACGGCTTAATCATATAAGGACACATGTGACCGTTCACCTTTTCTTTTACAACATGTTTACATTATTAGGGTCTATGTTTTGAGCATAATTTCTGAAAAGCTGAGCTGCTTAACTTCAGCCATGAGTAAGCATCGTAGAGCGGGTGAAGAGATTATCCTGCGGCTGCAGACATAGTCTTCTCGCTGAAGCCTGGGCTGCGTGCCTGGGTTATAAACGGGTCCCCTTATGATATAATTCTCATATTTCAACCAAAACGCCTGGCTACTATCACAATCTTAGTACAGTGGGCACTAAATACAGAACTTTTCCTTGTTACTGGGGGACACTGGGTACATACTGTATTGTTCATCTAGAAATATCCTTTACAGGTACATTTTTGGTCCTTATAAATATATTCCACTCACGTTCTGCATTACATGTTTTTTTTTTTTATATTTTTTTGATGATAAAAATGTAATCAGTGAGTTGATTTCTGAATATTTTAACAGAATATTGAATATTTCCAAGATAAACTGGGACTCACGGATGAAGGCGTAAAAACCGAATGACATTTACGCAAGACTTCAAGCACAGTACGGTGATGAGTAAATGATACGGCGATAACTTAGCTTGAGTAAAACATTTGAACGGTGCAGACTTTTTAAAGAAGGCTGTACGTACAGTATACTGTATGAATGATGATCCTGGCCGAGGTGGCTCAAAGACACTAAAAAACATATTTTAAAGGAATGGCTGCACAAGGACGCCTTTAAATGTATTTGAATGTATGTACAAATTTCACGTACAATCTTGTGAAGGTTTAATGTACAGTATGTGACCATGTGCAATAACATATACACACACACTCACTAATGCATAGACTGTGTATATTTCCCTCACTCTCTCTCTCTCTCTCTCTCGCTCTCTCTCTATACAATGTATTACGCAAGCACACGTGCACAATCATATATACCGTAGACATACACACACACACACACACACACACACACACACACACACACACACACACACACACACACACTCATATACACACCTGAGAGTTGCCTGGCTCTTCTCATCCTAATTATTTGACATGTTGAAATAAAATAAACTTCTTCTTCTTCTTCTTCAGGACATTCCTGTGAACATTCAATGAGTGAACTCAGTGAGAAGCAGGGACTGGATTGATCACCAAAGGCGTTCTGTTTTTGCAGGACAATGCACAACCCCGTACTGCCCATGGGCTGGGATTTACTGCCACATCGTCTACACAGTCCAAACATAACTCCATGCCATCTCTACAGTACATAATGGTACAGTTTTGGCCACTAAAGGTGTTCCTGAGAGGCCAGAACTCCTTGATATTATCCCGGCACTAGTGAAACTCTGGGATAAGTGCATTAGTGTAACAGGGGATTATATAAAGCAATAAAGGGAGTTTTTACTCCCATGTTCTATTATTCTGCACAATCATAGTCCTGGTTTGATTTGGTTTGAATGCCCCTTGTAGATTTGCACATGCAGTGCAGTGGATAGTGTTGACATCTCATCTCACACGTCCAAGGTCTCCAGTGCGATCCTGACCTTAAATTACTGTCTGTGTGGAATTTCTGGTTTCCTCTCAGTGGCAATAGGTGTACGTTAGGTGACTTTAAAATCGCCCGTCAATGGTTACCGTTAATTGAAAAATTATTAAAACAGGACAATGACTAGACATTTATATTTAAAAAAAATATTGTGTAAAATGGTTGCCTACAGTAATTACATCATGTTTCAATTTGCAAAGATTTTTTTTTTCAGCGATGGCACAAATGATATCTGACAAGCATTGCACAAGCACATCAGAGAATTATCGAGTTTACGTTCCACAGATCTAATCGCAAATTAAAATGTGTTGCCTACAGACTGCTTCTCCCTGAGCAATTAGGACTATTACAGGAAAATTGTTTACAAATTGACACTGTCGAGAGGAGCGCTCGAAGTCGTGGAAACTTTTGAAGATATTTTTAGTGCGTTGATAGAATGACTTTTTGAAATGTTGTCAAATAAATAATAACTGGGTTGATTACAGTAGAACTGACAAAACCATGGAAGAAAAGTTTTAAACCATCATAAAAAATTTTTTGTCCTTTTCTTTTTGAGCATTGCCATGGTTTAAGACCAGGTCTAAGTGTTGACAGGAGAAGAGTAAGAAGCTTGTTAAAAGTCAGGGTGAAATGGGGGCGTAATGTAGGGACAGAATGCATCCCTGTGCGATCGATTCTGTCATATATCAGACTCTCTTAATTACAGGCTGCTCCGGGCCGCTCCTGGGGATTGCTACAAATCTGCAGAATCTGCACAGGATCGCTCGTTAAAAGATTTAGAGGCAGCGAGAGAGAGAAAGAGAGAGAGAGAGACAAGCATTCTGCTGTAGCCCTCAAGAGATCTATTACAGAGAGTAATGCACTAGTCTATACTGTCACGGCATCCTTTTGACTAAAAAAACACACACACACACACACACACACACACACACACACACACACACACACACACACACGCACGCACACACACACACAACAAACACATACAAACACATTTGTGTGAACTGAGTAATTCTTTTAAAACTCAATATTCAGGTTCAGGTCAGGGTTGCTCCTTTTTTCTTTTTCTTTTTTGTCCTTTTTTTTTTTTTTTCCACTTGTAACATTTCTCGACTGCTTGAGTGGATGCCAGCAACGTAGCGGATCTGGCTCATCTCCCTGACGGCTATATCTATGCTAATGGCTAAATCGGCAGCCAAGATGAGACGACGTAATGAATTGGGATATACCGTGCCAGATATGAGACACGGACAGGGATGCACTGTCCAGGGTGTTTGAATAGAATCTAATTAAATTTAAATACTTCAAAGACAATTCAAGCTTTTCCCATAGAGGTTGCAAAGATATTGGCTCCTTTACGTATTTACAGTTCTTGGCTGGAAACAATACGGACCTGGCAGATGAAGACACGAAATAAATCAGGATGTGATGGGTTTTTTTTTTTTTTTTTGATCTATCGCTAAATCTTAAACAAGGGAGTTTTTTCTGAGCTTGAGTACTGCATTAATTAACAGATCAGATGTGATGGAATAGGGCTGGAACAGCAGCGCTAGATTACTAGCCATGACCTTCTCTGTGTTGGCAATGTAAGTAATGCCTTGGAGCACTACCAATATTCAGCACCAGATGGCACTAAAAGACCATTTGACAAAAAAAAAAAAATGTTCTGACCTTAAAGTGGTAAAAGACTTAAATCTGGGGTGAGCAAAGCAGAATCCTGTTCAGCTCAATGATCAAACACTAAGAGGAAAGGAGAGGGAAGTCCACTTTGGGGTTACAAGGACGCCGCATGGCCAAATCGCCCCTGACAGGGTAATTTAGTGAAGGACCTGGCCTTGTGTGTTCCCTCTGTGCTAAGCTTTTAGGTATTTTTCTGGAGATCAACCAAACAGAAAATTACAATTCACCTCTGTGTTGCCACAGATAGCATTGTGCAAGGAGCAATATGTTTTTTTTGTTTTGTTTTGTTTTTTCCTGTTAGATATCGGCTGAGGGCATACGGACCGCAAGAAATGTTCCCATGTAGAAAGCTGTATAAATATTCTGATCACTCGGACTGATGAAAAATCTGGTATAAGTCGATAAATCCTGCATGGGTGGTTTTCTAATATCGAAGAATGCCTCAAATTGGAAAATCAGCTAATCCAAGATGAAGTTTAAAGATGGGTATGTGTTCATGTAATGGCAATACGGTCTTATACACTCCTCTCGAAATCAATTCCATCCTTTGAACCACAGTAAAGGAAGATCTATGGTATAACGCCCGCTCCTAACGCGCTGTATCACCGAATCAATTTGACAAATTCCGAGGCGGTGGAAGCCGTTACGAAAGCCTGTGGCAAACACTGTACAATCAAAACTCATCCGCACAGTTTTTACTCATCCATCTCACTGAGCGGAGCGGCCTCCTCTCCGGGAGCGGAGCGAGAAAGGATGGTGCGGTGAGGGAAGAATCTGGTCAAGCGATGCTCTTGTTTTCGCCGTCCCCACAGGAGAGCAATGGAAAATCCATTTCTTCATTCTCTCACCTCTGGCTTCATCTGTTATTTTCTCCTTTCCTACACTGAGGGAGGAGGCGAGGAAAATGACTACAGGTGCGCCGGCGCTCCTGCCAGGATGAGAGGTGAGGCTATCACGCCTATTTTTACCACTTATGGCTTTTTGATATCGCCCGGATGATATATTCGGTGAAGTAACGAAGCGGGATGAGACTCGTTTTCTCGCTCGTCTCGAGCAGAACAACAAAAGAACCCTGATTACTAGGCCCGCGCTAATTTTCTCACTTTCAGCGCTTTGCTACCCATTAGCTTTCACTCTCCTCAGAATGCTAATTAGGTTCCAGAGTGGTCTTGAAAGCGACGCTCCCCCGCTGAGGTGCCCGATTTACGTGCTGCTTGACATAAAAGAAGAACCCTGGAAAAACGGTACATGGAAAACTCGCGCCGCATGAAAAGGAAAAGACGGAAAGACCCGGAACTGGTGCTTAAAGTTTGATGAGATGGACCACGAGGGCTCCCTGGAACTGTAGGTCACTGTATCATCTTGTTCCCCAGCGGAAGAGAACGACAGCCCAAGGCCCGGATGCTGTCCTTGGAATAAACGCAACAAGAAGCAGAATCACAGGAGACAGAACGACAAGAGAGGGCAGAGAAAGGACAGATTTGGAGCAGAGTGAATGAAAAGGTTGTGAAGGCAGGAGAAAAATAGAAGAAGGAAAAAAAATGGTCTGAACATAGAAATACAGTGATGAATGGGAAGAACAGAAATAATAATAATAATAATAATAATAATAATAATAATAATAATAATAATAGTAATACAAATCCTTCATTCTCCTACTGTGCATGATGTGCCTTTTCCACAGGAGCAAACAGATCTTTTAGGTTCATAGGTCAATGGTTCCCAATCTCCCTGCACGTCTTTATCTGAGAGCTTTGTGACGCCGTTCACTGGATTTCTACAGAACTCCCTTTAAAGCTCCCTTCAACATTTCAAGCACTGAAAACGTTTCTTCCTAAGGATGTGAAAATCAAAGAAAGGAAGAAAATGTAGCTACTAGAGCTAGGAATACTCATTAATAATAATAATCGTTTCGAGGATACGAAGCACTAATGAAAGTTTCTGATGCTCGCACACTTTTCTCCGGTCACGAACGAGCATGACTACAGGAAGCATGAACCCGCCGAATCAATACAGAGAAAGCACTGTATGCAGGAAGGAATGTGACATTTGACAAGAAACTTGTGTGACATTTCCTTCTTCATCTATTTCTGGCGCTAGTTCGAGAGTCCTCTGGATCAACCCATCTGTCTTCCATGAGCTCCGGCTGAGCACGGATTACTATAATATCAAGCCTTTGTTCCCAATCCCATGCAAACAGCGGCGGGTCAGGTCCAGGAGATGAAATTTCAGCGCGTGATTGCACAGGTGTGCTCCACATATGACTCGGAAAAAGGCATGATCTCCAACTTCAACACTTCCATCCAGCACCACCCGTGTACGTTTTTGTCCCGCAGCTTTTTGCTACCCGGGACTACATAAATATCTAACCACTATCTCCTGCAGCAGCCGTCAGCTGTCATCGTTTTTATTTATGACTCGCCTCGTACATGACAGCTCAGTTTGTAGACCAGTGTTCTTTTATTCTAATGTCAGGATTCGCTAATATCATATTTACTTTGACATTCGGGATGTACCGTGTTGTGGGAATCTCTTGACTTTAATCACAAATATCCGATAATGACAAACTGAAGCCGGAAATTTTTCAACTCTATAATAGACAGTGTCATGACACAGATGCTCTAATGCCAGTCAGGATCAAAAGTGGCACAACAACCATATGTCGACAAACATCACAGGTGTTCAAATTAAAATTGACAAAAAAAAAAAAGGCAGCCTTTATGATTTCTGGAATTATAGTTGCATGATTTAATACTTTAAAAAAATCACCTTGATTTCAGCTGCGATATTTAACTATTAAATTCATTAATTCATTTTGCCAGGTTCGATGCCCGTCTCTGTGTGCGCGAGTTTGCATGTTCTCCCCGTGTTCGGTGGGTTTCCTCCGGGTACTCCGGTTTCCTCCCACAGTCCAAAGACATGCAGATTAGGCTAAGTGGCATTCCCAAATTGCCCGTAGTGTGTGAGTGAGTGTCTGTGTGTGTCCTGTGATGGATTGGCACCCTGTCCAGGGTGTACCCCGCCTCGTGCCCTAAGCTTCCTGGGAAAGGCCCCCTGAATAGTGACCTTGAAGTGACCCTGAATACAGGATAAAGCGGTATAGACGATGAGTGAGCGTATATATAAAAGTAGTATATAATTTAATATACAAATAGCATATACAGGTATGTAGGATTGCCAGCTGTTATAACGAGCTTATAAAGATATCATTCACTCTAATGAACATAATAGCTGTTTTGTAAATCACTGTTTTGACTCCACTTAGTAACCATAGGATAAAGCAAAGTAGCTAATTCATAGTAGCCAAGACTCATCGCAAAAAAGGCTTTATAAATGTCTACGTAGGTGTGTCAGCTGTTATAATGGGCTTATGAAGGTGTCGTTGAGTCTAAGGGACACCACAGCTGCTAAGTAAAACGCCTTTAAGCAAAGCTATTGAGGTCAATTCCAGAAAAATGACATGAAAGTTAAGAGCAATGGCTGATGGCTATCTAACATCAACCTGTCTACAAAGTGTCATAAGTACATCTCTACACATTCCTTTTAATCGACGCAAAGGTTCCATGAACCTGACACCAAAATTTACAATAAAAAAATGTTCGTGTAGGTCTGTGCCACCATCGTAAGGTTACAGTATCATGCAGCCTTATGTACATTCGTTTACCCTACGCACTATATATGTTTCACTGAGCTTATGACCTACATCTATATCACATCCAGTATATAAGTTTAGGTTTGGTCATTACATTAGCCTGGCAGAGGTTAAGACGCTGCAAAATCTCCCTGTTGCTTTATTGATACGAGCTGTGATTTGATTAGCAGAGGCACGGGTCTATAGACTCCCATTATCTCCTGTTGGCTTCGGAGAAAACATGCGGCTTTGCCGTCGATGGGAAAATCGATAGAAGGCTGTAAAATATGACAGAGGCAGGGGGACTTTGACAAATGCCTCCACTTTTTTATTTTATTCATCTGTATCTGCGCTTGTACACACAACACCCTTTCAGTGCCTCGACGCCTTAACTGATCAGCACTTGCAGGCGGACAATCACAGAGTCAAATTCAAAAGGCGGAAATAGTGAGAAACGCCCGGAGAATGATTGAAACTCTGCTCATTAGGATGTAGGTTGGCTCATCCATCAAAAAGGGACCATAACTGCACTGACTTTCTTGACCGGCCTTGAAAAATTAGGCATTAATTCTTACCTAATTAATTTCAGCAAACGATAGAATTTTTGATGCTGGAGGTGGAAATAGGGAGTCTAACGGCTATGATTTATTTAAATAAGACAGATTGCGATAGTGGGACATGGAGATAGGGGAGGGGACGGAGAGAGAGATAAAGACAAATAGACAAAATACGTAAATACGTCAAAGATAGATAAAGACAAATTGATATTTATGATATATGGATTCTAGGCAGTCTGTACTGTAGGTAATTGAACAGTTTGCGCTCTGTGCAATGGGTCGCCATTAATATGCACAATGCGTTTGCATCTACAGTAAGTTACCTAGATACTGTAGGAATTGTAGCTCTTTTCATACTGTGTCTCCGGTTTTAGTGAACAAACTCGTTCAATTACTGTCATACTTAGTAATTGCTTGAGAATGTATTATCGGGTTTTATCAGGTTGTTTTAGCAGGGGTTCAACACCTTCGATGTTCTCCTTTTCGGTTAAATAAACTTCACTGAAGTTCAGGTGAAGTGAACGAACAGTGCACTCAAGAGCAATTGCTCTCAACTTTTTGGCACAGAAAACTCTACAGTTGCTTCACCAGTACGTTTCAGGGCATTGTCCTCCTGAAAGGTGAAGTGTTCTGAGGCAATGAGTTGAATCGGAGCGTTTAAGATGCTTCTGCACTACAGAATTCATCCTGCTGCTACTGCTGAGGGCAATAAACATCCTCAATAAAGACAATTGATTCAGTTCCGCTAGCTGCTGCAGTGCAGACACAATGTATGGCATTACCTCCAGCAACCTTAACAGACCCAAAGCTATGATCTCATCGCTCCATGATAGTTTAGCCTTTACTTTATATATATATATATATATATATATATATATATATATATATATATGAGCCCGTTCTGGTTTTCTTTTCATTCTTTCTATTACCACTCAGCATCATGGATGGAAAAGAAGGCTGTCACTATGGTTACAGGTTTTAATAAGCAAGAATGAGATGAAAGCTGACTCTGACCCAAACTGTGTCCTAAACCCTGTGTCATCACTTTGGTGCTTTTGGCAAAATAAAAACATCTTGTGCATGGATCCTCGAGGGTGCATAAATAAAAAATGGGCCTTTGGGAGACATGTTTACCTGCCCGTGTAGCGCCCAATTCCACTTACTTGAAGACGGTTTTAGAAACACTCTGACAACTATCGGATAAACATTTCTTCTTTAGCCCGGGTGAGTTAGATGAGATATTAACTGGATAGATGTACTGTAGTAAAAAAAAAAAACTAGGTGGCAATAATATTATTTTAAATCCAGACTACGTGTACAATTTGCATTATAGAGCATCCAGCATTGGAAATGCAATTCATTCAAAAAACCATATCTGTGGTTTTGTTATCACAGGCATAGAAAACCCACAGGTATACACATGTCTCAGGAACCTTGAGATGGAGTTTAAGTCTATAAAAAAGGTGAATTGTGAACTCAGAATGCTGTGTATGTCTATAGAGTTAAATGTAGAAAGTATTATGTGTAAATGTTAAATTTGAATATGTGGATACTTACATTAAATCACACTTGAATTTTAATGCCAAACCTTTGTCCTTGGTACTGTTCCAAAACAACAAACATCGGAGGGAAGGATGCAAAGTTGGATGAATGAATGGAGGTTGTATTTAATTCCGAAATCCAAGAGTATGTTTACAAAATTAATCGATTATGCAATTTAATCAATATTCTGTTGGTCAATCCAATGAATCACTGACTCTCACTCACTCACTCACTCACTCACTCACTCACTCACTCATCATCTATACCGCTTTATCCTGTATTCAGGGTCACGGGGGGCCTGGAGCCTATCCCAGGAGACTTAGGGCACGAGGCCGGGTACACCCTGGACAGGGTGCCAATCCATCTCAGGGCACACACACATAAACACTCACACACTCATTCACACACTACATGCAATTTGGGAACGCCAATTAGCCTAATGCATGTCTTTGGACTGTGCTAACCACTTTAATTGAATCTATGGATCGGTTTTCGATTCAGAATCAAGTCACACTTTTATTTATTCGTTTAACAAACAAATAATTTACAAATGTTACTTGGTCTGAAATGTACAAATTCCTTGAAGTTATACAACAACTTCTGCAGAAAAAAAAAAACACTTCCATCTTCCACAAAATGCTCATATTTTGCAAAAGTATCGCAAATTACTTTCAAGTTTATGGGCAGTTGGTGCATAACCGCCGGCCCAGTACTGGAGTGTAAGGTAGAGGACTGTCAGGAAAGACAACCAATAATCAGCAACACAAGAACACGCATGGAGCTGAATCGGTGTCGCCTACAATGCTCAGAAATTCAATTGAATCGAATTGATGGTCTACCTACAATTAACAGCTCTAATAAATGGATTGACAAATAGATAGACAGATAGATGGATAGATAGATAGATAGATAGATAGATAGATAGATAGATAGATAGATAGATAGATAGATAGATAGAGCACAGCGTATGGCATCTGGCAGTTTTATAACAGTTATATAAAGAACTGGCACAGATTTGTCAAGCAATCCAATTAGAATTGGAATGTCAGAAAGTGGAAGAGGATCCAAAAACTGCTCAGTGGAAATGGGTGAGCAGAGAAAGTTATTAATAGTAGTAAAGCATTAGCCACCACTACAGGTTCCAGCTGTCAAGATGTGTTTTGATATACTGTATAGCGAGACCCCTTTTTAGAACCTCTTTTTTTTTATCATTAATATTTACATAAATAATATTTGGGCAAGAATGACAATCTAACAAACTCAGATGTTTAATGCTATGAAACGACATTTTTTCCCCCGCCTCATTTGCATTCTCATTTCATTTGCACTCAACCACGGTTTCGGATAATGGTGGAGAAAAAAGTACTGGCCACTGCTATATGTTCCAGTTGTCAGGATTTGTTTATGTATACCACAACATTTGGGCATATTTTGACAGCCTCTTTCTATGTAAATGCATTTTGATGGCGACATATTTCAGTGTGTGGATTCTCCTTCCTGTTTCTATGCGATGCCGGCTTTGTCTTGAAGTAAACATGACTATAGAATGAGCTTGCAATTAGGCAGGGGATGGGGTTAGGGGGTAATCAAACAGCCATACAGCCTTAGTATTAATCAGATATTGTTTGTTTGGTGGATCATTCTCGGCATGAGATTTACTTGGCAGTGTGTGCTGTGGTCGGAAAACTGACACTGATGAACGCCTGGGCATAATTAACATTGATTGTGCTATAGTCTTTTTTCACCACAGTCCTGATTGGTCAGATGGTGATGATTAATTGTCTATAACAGCATGATTTTGACAGTAATGTGGGCTTTAATTCAAAACACAGTTTTGTATTATGTGAACAATAAGCCATTAACTCTCACGTATACATTCCGGGACATTCATTCATCTTCTATACCGCGTATAGCAGAAATCCTGGACGCTATCCCAGAAGACTTCGCGCACTAGGCAGTTAGACCCTGGACATGGTGCCAGTCCAGTGGAGGGCACACGCACATACACACACAATCACACAATTTGGGAGCACCAATCAGCCTACTGTGCATGTCTTTGGACTGTGGGAGGAAACCGGAGTACCCGGAGGAAACCTACCGAGAAACATGCAAACTCCGCACAAACGGACCCGTTCTCTCTGTGCTTGGTGGATTTCCTTCGAGTACTCCAGTTTTCTCTCACAGTCCAAAGACATGCACAGTAGGCTGATTGGTGCTCCCAAATTGCCGGTAGTGATGGATTGAAACCCTGTCCAGGATGTACCCTACCTTGTCCACAGGGATAGGTTTCAGACATCCTGTATACCGGATGAGTCAGTATAGACGGTCAGTGAGTGAGTGAGTGAGTGAGTGAGAAAATCTCAGGATCTGATCATAAGTTATTCACACTAGCTACTACAGTTTCATTTGCAACATCAGCAACGAATGAGTTACAGTAGCTTCTTACCTTCAATTGCATAAGAACTGTGGCTGAAGTCGTGTAGACTTGTTGTGACCCTGCTGACCTGAAGCAATAGGCACCTCTTTTATTCTTACATACTGTATGTCGCCGTTTATTATAATCAATGATGTGCTTAGGCATTGTGCAGTATTTACTGTAGGGAGTCTCTTTGCAGCATTCAAGGTGCAGAATTAAAATAATTCTGTATAATACTACATGACAGTATGCATTATATTATTAAGCTCAAGAGAGAGAAATGATGGAGGCTGGTGAGAGATAACTAGTCATGGGAAAAAAAGAAAGTACACCCATTTTCAATTATATTATCTTTTTTTTATCAGGGCCCAAATTGCAAAGGGTTATGTAACCTGTAATTTATCATGCAAATGTTTTACAATGTTATTTAATAATAAAATATTTTTGGAAATGATTCAGTATATAATTCAAAAGGAAGTAAATAGATAAGTGTAATTGTCTGCACAATGTTGCGGTATAAGGGAAATAAAACAATTATTGCCAAATATTCGATTGCAGGGCCACATTAGACTCACTCACTCATCATCAATACCACTTTATCCTGTATTCAGCATTGCGAGGGGCCTGGAGCCTGTTACAGGGTATGAGGCGGGGTACACCCTGGACAGGGTGCCAATCCATCGCAGGCCACGCACACACATACCACGGGCAACAGCAATTTGCCTAATCCACATGTTTTTGGACTGCGGGACAAAACCGGAGTGCCCGGAGGAAACCCACCGAGCATGGGGAGAACATGCAAACCGGTCGAATTGAACCCTGCCTGGGAATTCGAACCCGGACCCTGGAGGTGCAAGGCGACAATGCTAACCACTGTACCACAGTGCATCATACTGTCATTTCATATTTTCCAATAACAGCATGTCCTGTAGTAGTTTATTCCTTACTCCTTGGTGTACTGTATGCAAGTGTGTGTAAGTTTAATAAATTAGCCGGAAACTTTTGACAGTGTGTGTAAAGGCCCAGGAATGATGCTGTTCCTAATGCACTTGTACCTGCGCAATACACACTATCATGTTGCTGTCACTTTTGTGTCACCGCTGCCTGTTTTGGTGCTCCTTTTCCACTGATAGATGAGGCACAGAGTGCATAGCAGTGGCCTATGTATACTAATGTGTCTATCACAGTTCACCCAGTTTGTCAAAGACTTTAATTTAAAATTTGTGTAGTAGATTTTTTATATGTATATATTTTTTCTGGCTGCTTACGCCACCATCTAAATCATGTATTTGTTCTTCAAATACTGCAGTGATGAAAAATAGTGGAGTCTACATGAACATGAATATCTGTAGCAATTTCCCACATTCTCTAACCAAACATTACATCTCCAGGCATGCAAGGCTGATTGTTCCATGTCTTTCCACTTCACTGACTGCCCATCAGAGACCAGGGCTGGGAAATTACTATATAATTACTACTATAATTAAGATTATTTTTGTGGCTGCGCATAGTACAAAGAATCCCATGCAGTTTTATAAGTGCCGTAGTCGGATCCAAAACAAAATAACCATAAGCTCCAAACACCATCTCGAATCTACTTTCTGTCTTTTAAGATCTGTAAAGGACTGTCATGTCTTCCATGAGAGACTAGATCACAGAACCGGAACTCACTTCACCTCACTTTATAGGCTCGCCTGGTTTATTACGAATGAGTCGAGAAATTTAATTCATTAATTTCTCCCCAGACTGATCTGAATCCTTTTCAATTAGAGCACTTTTAATTGCAGTGTTATTTTTTTCTTATAAACAAGACAAGACATTTCCATTTTGGTCAGCAAACAGGCATCAATGAATAAGTAATGAAAAATAATGACTTTTCAGCAGAAAAGTGAAAGGGTGATTTTTTTCCAGCTTCTGACAGGGTTAGCTTTGAAATCCGAAGGACGGGAGAGTAAACATCGCCGTGGAAACACTGAAACGAAGACACTTTAATTTCAAAATCATTACATCACAATTTAGTCTCCGTGATCCATGCACCATAATTTCCCAAACTGGGCTGGACAATCATTAAATCCATAAGCCGAAAAAAAAAAAAAAAAAAAAAAAACCTCCCAAAGCTGGTGCAGTCTGTCTTTTTCTCTCTCCAGCAAATGAAGCTTAAAAGGCTCCATTTGACTTGGCTTGTGCACCTTGTGGTCCGTTGTTGTCAATTTAAGAGCATGTTAAAATGCAGCCAGCGCAGCACTGCTCCGGTGCCAGACGGGACGATGTTTAAAACCTCATTTGGATGCAATCTTCGAGGACTCTCGGGAGATTTATGGGGTGCTGGCACTCGTTCTTTCCTGCTACATGGTATATAGTAAATATATCTGAGCAATGGTGTTGGAATCAGTACACACTGCTACCTGTCTCTTGTGTTTTAAAAGTCTCCGACTCGACAAATGGATGACAGGCGAAAAACCCAGGGTTTCCAACAGCTCAATGTGTGAATGTCTCAAACTGATGTGACAGTCAAGGAGACAACAGCTTTACACGGTTTAACTCGAATGATGCAACAGAAATGCTTTTATTTAATTTAAACTGCTTGGTTTTATAGCAGTAGAGACACTATTATGTCTACGGAATTGTATGGCTTTGTTCAACTTCCCCTATACGTCTGCGATGAACATAAAGCGGAAAAACAATCGAATGTAAAAAAAAAAAAAAAAAATAGGAATATAAAAAATGTGCTGAAGTTTTGCAAACGTTGATTAAATCACATTAACTCAGAAACTCTGAGTCTCATACTGTACTTCCCAACATACTCTGTGCCAGTACAATGTAACATCCCTTCAAGATTAGCAGGCACTGAAGAAGCTGGCCGCTCAAGTCCGATGGTTACAACAGCGATAACAAGAATCCTCCAGGAACTGGCTATTATCCTTTAGCGGACAACCTGGGCTTCAAACCAGTAACCTTCTACTAAGCAACTCTGAGAAACTGCCATACAAGTTTGAGAAGCTGAGTTTGAAGGTTGGCTGGATGGTCTATAAAAGGCTACGCCAACCTCTTTCCTGGACAGCTAAATCCCTGCAGTGATTACTTCCAATACACCTGGCTCAAACATCCAGATGATGCTGAAGGCCATGATTAATCTAACACACCTCATCTAATTAAAGCAGAAATGAATATCTGGGAGCACCATTGGCCAGCCATGTTTTATAAGCTGAGTTTAAAACATGGGACGGTTTGTAGTTTTAGGCTGGTTTACTGTGGGGATGAAGTGGCGAGTCAAACTTTGTTTGAACCAAAAATAAAATGAACAAAACAACAGTATACATTTATTCACTTCTCTGAATGTGAGATACATATTTTTTTGAAAAACTTTTCAACACTCCAACATTTGTGATTTGTAATGAAAGGTTTTCTTTTCCTGAAGTGTGTACATTATGTATATTTTAGGCTGACTCTGTATATAGTCCATGCGATATACTGTATACTGTATGGTGACACGGTGGCTTAGTGGTCACATCTCTAGGTCCTGGGTTTGATTCCTGCATTGGGTCTGTGTGCATGGAGTTTGCGTCTTCTCCCCGTGCTTGGTGGGTTTCCACCAGGTATTCCAGTTTCCTTCCACAGTCCAAAGACATGCAGATTAGGCTAATTGGCATTGTGTGTAAATGCGCGCTTGAAGGTTGACCAAAGGTCGTACAAGATGGGAATACAGTAAATACATTGGCCTGGATGGATGGATGGATGGATGGATGGATATAATTTTTTTTTCTTTAAACCCAGAAGTACTGATAGTAAAAATCCTCATTATTAAACAATTAAATACTTTTCATGTTAAATAATGGTGATAATAAGTGTTCCTTTGCCAGATCAATGGCATTACCTAGTGCTTTCTTCGTTACCATGGTTACAAGAAAGTCCTCACTGACTGTCCAAAAACAAGCCAGATTAATCGATCAACATCCACTTCAGTTCATTTAATGTTGTTGGTGCACTATACTGTTCCATAACACTCACCTCAACCCTTCTGAAAGTATTTTCTCTTCATTCTATTCGCAGTAAACGCTAACTTCTTTCATAGACATACTGTACCTACACCCGCACATCTGGTCGCTCACGTCCGCAATGATGCTGCCTTTTGCATGATCTACACTTTTCTGATGAGCTTTCCAAGTGCTTACATCAACGTATATGAATTTCAACACGATTATGCAGATTCCTTCTTCTCACTTGGAGAAAATACAAAGTGGTGGAGCGTTGTTTCTGAGTTCTCCGGCAGCACTACACCTACGCAAGTTACACTCCATAGAGTTTGTAAAACAATTACAGGGGGGCACCGCAAACAGATACACACGAGGCAGTGACAGGTTTTTCTATGTGCGTCTAACCTTAACTGGTTTATCCCTTTAATAACAGACAGATCAGAGATTCAGCTGTGTTTTAAATTTTATATCGCTGACCGTGTTAAACCCAAGACGGCTCATCTACTCATATCCACACTGACCATTTAATGCATTCGATCTCTCCTCTAAGTTCTATCCTTATGTGTAACACTTAGACATATAATTAGCCTCAATTCAACATAAGCTTAACAAACAGTAACGTTAAAACAGTAACACTTACAGCTGCAGTATCTGACGTTTCAACAGTCATGACTCTCCATCTTTAATCTTTTAGTAAAATCCAGCTCTGAATCATCCCTCACTGAGAAAGTAGTCTGATGTGAAATCTTTAGCATGCATACATATGACGTTCAGGATAACTGTAACATTGTAACATTTACAATGCATATAAATGATGGACATTTTTTCCTTCATGTCCTCAGTAACTGAGCGCAAAAATAAGTCAGCTGTTCTTGGGTACAACCAACAATAGGGCATTTCATCCTGGAACTCTCTTAATACTCTATTGCAAAATACATGGAAAAAAAAATCAATCACTGCTGTCTGTTGTGTTGGTTTTGGGTGAATAAAATGGCTTCTCCTGGGCGGAGCTCAGTCCCAGGCTGGAGGAGGGTCTCCAACAAATCATCACAATTATTTTCACTCAAATGTCTTTAACCATAGCAAATCCGGAGCATGGTTTCAAAAGAAAAAAATTACAGTACATGCCCCATTAGCGTGTCTATAATGACAAGAAATCGAATTGTACATAAGCCCCTTTAAGCTATGGGTGAATTTGGAAATCCCAAAAAAAGAGCAATACAACATCAATTAGAGGGAAGTGGTTTGGATATACAGTATTAAGGTTATGAAGCACACATTAAGATGGTCTGTACCGATGTGCACCTATGACACGCAGTCATGTGCTGGTTCAGTTGTGGCTCGTAGCCTGTTGCCAGATTCATGTGAAGGAATGAGAAAGCAGGAACATTAATACATTATCACAGGACCCATGAAACCTAAACTATTTTTCATGCCGTTTCAAAAACCTTCTTTGCTGAAATAGTATGCACTACAGAAACAAACCGAAGCTGCATGTTAACGAAAGACCAGAGCAAGCAAAGGGTTGCTGAAAAAACATCATGATGTAAGCGAAATAAAAAGTCAAATCTATATCTGTCCAATATAAAGATTTTGCTTTGCGGTCAAAAAGAGACACATGGAGCAGGCATTAAACGATCGTCGTCCGTAGTCAATTTGTGCCAATTTTGGCAGCCCATCAAATTTTGGCACCATACACTTTACCAGACTTTTTTCCTTTTTAGCTGTTCCAAAAATGTTTTTTCTGCCTTTTTCATTCTATTAGTTAACGTTAGCTACATACTGTAGCAACACAGTTATATTCAGTACTGGAAGTGTGTCTCTAGCATGATAATGTTTTCCAGCATGAAAATCAATGCAAGTCATTGTTTTTGTTAATAAAATTTATTCTAATGCATAATAACTAATGAGTACTATTACTTACAGGTTACAGTCATTATCAAAATTCTTAAGCTGGTACCATTATTAAATATTGATATTGATCAATATATTACAGAATATATCAAATCATTATCGATGACCCATGCTGTGATATTAGTTTCTGATCAACAGTTCTATAGAATGAATAATCTCTAATAATATACCATATGTTTACCTTATGCCTTTATAATTTTAATTACAAGCATTTTGGATTTAATATTTTATCACCTTTATTACCTTTAGTATCTTTTTTTTACTTTTCAACATGACTTTTGTAAATCAGGTCTAGAGCCAGAAAGATTATGATGAAACTATAAACTTTTATTGCGATTCAAGGTTAGATTTTATGTTGCAAGATAAACTTCTGCACTTTACTGTAGTTGCTACCATTTTGTTTGCATTTCCCAAAATGACTATCCTTTCTATGTCTGATAATAAATATTGGATGCTTTCAGAATCCTTTCTGCCATGTATAGGAGTCATTGTCTAGTAAAAAAACGTGTTTGCTTGGCGTAGGCTTGGGAAAATGGAAATAACACATGAAGGCTTCGGGCATGTCAAAGCATTTTTCTATTGATACTGCTTCCAAAGTGCAATCTCTCTATCGACTGTTATGCCCTCTTTTCCCTGCTCTATCTTTCTGCTTCCATTTCTTTTCCTGTCACACATAAGTACACCCACACCCACCCACACACACTCACGCCCACCATTAACACCACCACAATCCTGCAGGTGTCCTTGCTGCCTTGTTCTAGCATGAAAGCCACTAGCACCCGACATGAAAGTACAGCGCTCTCCATGGAACAGCCTTCGGGCCCAAAAACAGCCACTAAATATCTAATTCTGGGGCCAATACATCACTTTCCTGTCACGGCAGCCTGTAGCATATAAAAGCAAGCACGAAACTATACATACAGATGAATGAGCATTGGCAGCACGAGGGAGAAAGACGAGAAGACAAAGAGGAATGTATTGAGGTTGAAATTCACTCTATATATGAACAAGCCGTATTGACTCTCAAATAACGCGAAAGCACACAAAGGAATGACTTTAGTTCCTGATGGACGTCAGACGGTGGAGGACAAAGACAGAAAAGTTCAGCAGGCACCATGAGCAGAATGGCACAGCTGTAGTTTCAATTATTTTTCAGGAGATGCAAAAACCTAATGGAAATAAAAAAGGCAGGATGGGGGGTGAGAGAAAATGGAAAAGCAAATTGGTCTCCTATTTGCAGATGCATGCCCTGCAAACCAAATAGGACTAAGACAGTTGTCACATGATGGACATTCTGTACGACTTTGATAGGCAAAATTATAATTGAATTAATTAATTAGGTGTTCTTTTTTCACTTTTACAAAATCTAAAGCTTTCTAAGATAAGATTAATACATACATTTGGTTGTATATATATATACAGTACAGACCAAAAGTTTGGACACACCTTCTCATTCAAAGAGTTTTCTTTATTGTGTTCTTTATTGTGTTCTTTAGCCCAAACAAGTCTCTTCTGCTTGTTGCCTGTCCTTAGCAGTGGTTTCCTAGCAGATATTCTACCATGAAGGCCTGATTCACACAGTCTCCTCTTAACAGTTGTTCTAGAGACGTGTCTGCTGCTAGAACTCTGTGTGGCATTGACCTGCTCTCTGATCTGAGCTGCTGTTAACCTGCGATTTCTGAGGCTGGTGACTCGGATGAACTTATCCTCCGCAGCAGAGGTGACTCTTGGTCTTCCTTTCCTGGG
>JAAGKR010004537.1:28797-60112 GCA_011419295.1 Clarias macrocephalus | reverse complement strand
TAGGAACCTGATTTAAGTACTTAGCTTTACACTACTTGCACTAAAACACTGTACTATACTGTGTGTGTGTGTGTGTGTGTGTGTGTGTGTGTGTGTGTGTGTGTGTGTGTGTGTGTGTGTGTGTGTGTGTGTGTTCTCAGCTGGAAGTCTTGGACAGTTTAACTCTGACCCAGTTGGTGGAGGTGTCCACGTCTCCTGCGCTGATCAACACGCCTGCTCAGGTGGCTCAGGTGGTGAACAGCGTCCCAGACTCCGAGCTCAGCCAGTTCTTCACGCAGCTCGCCGCTGCACTCACTGTGAGTCTCGCTCTCACCTCCACCTGTCTGACCTCCACATCTCACGAGTTATTAATGTACACTGGCCATCCTTTAGGAGTGTGGAGTTGCCTTGTACTGATGTTTAGCAACACGTTGGTGATGCAGACTGAAAAAAGGTGCTTCAATGCTTGACTGTGTGTGTGTGTGTGTGTGTGTGTAGGTCGGCGGTGTGAAGCTTTCCCCCATGGTCAGCCAGGCTTTCCTGCAGCAGGTGTTTGCGAGGGTGAACCTGGGAGACCCTGCGCTGTCGGACCAGGAGGTGGAGCAGTGGATCGGTGTCAGTCTGAAGCCTCTCATCTCCAACATCCAGCCGTCAGACGTCCCTCAGTACTTTGGGGAGATCTCACAGCGCTCCTGCAACATCTCACACCAAGGGTAACACACACACACACACACACACACACACACACACACACACACACACACACACATGGAACATGAATATTCATTTTAGGTTTTGGTGTTGATAATAATTTGTTTGACCTGCAGGGTGGCGCTCCTGGACTCCACCCGCTCCAGTTTCAGTCCTGACATTCTGCAGGCCATCTACAACCAGCTCATTGTCTCTCTCCAAGGTAATTCATCCAGCAGCTGATTCCTCCAATCCACATCCAGTCATATCCATCTATCTGTCCATCTGTCAACACATACTGTACATTTAAACGTACACACACACACACACACACACACACACACACACACACACACACACACCATCCATCTGACCTTCCATCTAAACATCTACACATACTTCCTCACACCACCCATTCAACACACAGTTATCCCACCATCCATCAAAACATCTATCTATCCAGGGTTTCATATATACACTGTATTATATATTAATATTATATATAATATAATACTGCATAATATTGATTATGCAAAACAATAATATTGATATTGATTATCCATCTATTTGCTAACCATAATATCACATTACTTATCCATCCATCCACTTATTCAAACATACTAACATTTACCTCAAAAGTCTCTACGTGTGCATCCTTCTAATCACACCTTCATTCTCCTACTATCCACCAGTTTATCTATTAACCATCCAGCTATCAACATAACCATGCCACCTCCCCATACCATCCCTCTGTTACTATACACATCCATCATCCCACCATCCCTGGACCCGTCTATATCCATATACGCACATAACTACTCATTCTCTGTTCCATCTCTTATCCCTTAAAAAAATCACATAACCATTCCGCTGTTCCCTGTGTGTATGTGTAGTTCCAGTTTGTTCTGAAATGTTTTCCCTTTATCCATGTTTGTTTTCCTGCAGGGCCGCTACTGCAGTGCTACAATAATCAGAGTTACTACGTCTTCCTGCAGTCATACATCATGGGTTTCCAGTTCCCTCCTCTCTCCACCTTCTTGTCCCTCATACCACCAGATCGCCTGCCACAGGTCTGTGAAAGACCCAAACACATGCAAGGGCCAGTAGAGTGGATCAGCCAAATACATAGAGTGGATCAAACAATCACACAGAGTGGATCAGCCGATCACATAGAGTGGATCAAACAATCACATAGAGTGGATCAAACGATCACATAGAGTGGATCAAACAATCACATAGAGTGGATCAAACGATCACATAGAGTGGATCAAACAATCACATAGAGTGGATCAAACGATCACATAGAGTGGATCAAACAATCACATAGAGTGGATCAGCCGATAACATAGAGTGGATCAAACGATCACATAGAGTGGATCAAACGATCACATAGAGTGGATCAAACAATCACATAGAGTGGATCAAACGATCACATAGAGTGGATCAAACAATCACATAGAGTGGATCAGCCGATCACATAGAGTGGATCAGCCAATCACATAGAGTGGATCAGCCGATCACATAGAGTGGATCAAACAATCACATAGAGTGGATCAGCCGATCACATAGAGTGGATCAGCCAATCACATAGAGTGGATCAGCCGATCACATAGAGTGGATCAAACGATCACATAGAGTGGATCAAACGATCACATAGAGTGGATCAAACGATCACATAGAGTGGATCAAACGATCACATAGAGTGGATCAAACGATCACATAGAGTGGATCAGCCGATCACATAGAGTGGATCAAACAATCACATAGAGTGGATCAAACGATCACATAGAGTGGATCAAACGATCACATAGAGTGGATCAGCCGATCACATAGAGTGGATCAGCCAATCACATAGAGTGGATCAAACGATCACATAGAGTGGATCAAACAATCACATAGAGTGGATCAGCCGATCACATAGAGTGGATCAGCCGATCACATAGAGTGGATCAGCCGATCACATAGAGTTGATCAAACGATCACATAGAGTGGATCAAACGATCACATAGAGTGGATCAGCCGATCACATAGAGTGGATCAGCCGATCACATAGAGTGGATCAGCCGATCACATAGAGTTGATCAAACGATCACATAGAGTGGATCAGCCGATCACATAGAGTGGATCAGCCAATCACATAGAGTGGATCAGCCGATCACATAGAGTGGATCAAACAATCACATAGAGTGGATCAAACGATCACATAGAGTGGATCAAACAATCACATAGAGTGGATCAGCCGATCACATAGAGTGGATCAGCCAATCACATAGAGTGGATCAGCCGATCACATAGAGTGGATCAAACAATCACATAGAGTGGATCAAACAATCACACAGAGTGGATCAGCCGATCACATAGAGTGGATCAAACGATCACATAGAGTGGATCAGCCGATCACATAGAGTGGATCAGCCAATCACATAGAGTGGATCAGCCAATCACATAGAGTGGATCAGCCGATCACATAGAGTGGATCAAACAATCACATATAGTGGATCAAACAATCACATAGAGTGGATCAGCCGATCACATAGAGTGGACAGTTACAGTGGATCGACTAATCACATATAGGGGGCAGTATAGTGGGTTGACCATCTACTTATCACTACTATCCTTTGTGAATAGTAATGAATACATAACAAAACATCTCTATACTGAATTAGTAATTTTATCAGATGTGTAATTGATTTGTGTGTGTGTGTGTGTGTGTGTGTGTGTGTGTGTGTGTGTGTGTGTGTGTGTGCAGCTGCTGAACTCCATGTCACCAGCACAGATATCTGCCTTGCTGAATCACACCGGTGCTGTGGACAATCAAACCAGTCTGTGTGAGCTTTTCAACATCTACAACCAAACACAGAATTACCTGCAAAATGTACGCTAAGAACACACACTCACCAAATTGTTCAAATTGTTCATATGTCCCCAACTTAAGAACATTTGAGTTAGGAATTTTTGCAGATATGAACAGACCAAGCTAACATTCGCAGATGTAAACAAATCATGGAGGAAGCTCATGCGTATTGTACAAAGATAGACATTGCATGGGAGCAGGGGCGTGGCCTTCACAGGAAGCTGGGTGCAGCTGTGAGCCACACTGCACTTTGATGCTTTAGGACACGGACTTCTGCAGATTAACAGCAGTCAAGTAATTATTCCTTTGCTTCTTCAGGAGCCGATTTTGTCTTCATCTCTGGCTAACCAGACGTTGGTGTGTGTGTGGCCTCGTGCTCTCAGCACCTCATCTCCGGCTGATGTGGATAGATGGTTTGCCTCACTAGTCCAATACCTGCCTTACCTCAGCTCTGAGCTGATCAGCCCCACCGAGGTCGCCGGGGCTTCCTGCCTTGCCTACATAAAATTGTATGAAAACAGAAACACTAGCTAGAACATCAGTATTTTTTCTGTGTTATAACAAGATCTATACAGTCTGAGAAGACTCACAAACCTGTCTTTGTTATGCTAATGCTAATTTCTAATATAAACATAATGTGTTTATGGTGGAAACAACTTTTTGACAATAATATAAATTCTTTTTTTCAGTGTGTCTGTGATGGAGAGTTATAACTTTGCCAATGCTGCCTTTACCAAGAACAACATCTATGAGACCATCCAGTCCTACCTGACCACAGGTTTTAACCATAACATCCAATACTTGGCTAATGCTTCTGTTCAGAAGGTGTGGATATGATCCTGTGATATTTTCTCTTCTTCTGTAGACAGCCCACCCAAATGCTACAACCCCTCAGACCCTGTGCTGAACTCCACTGCCTGGTTTTCTCTCTACATCGGATCCTTCATTTCCTTCATTACTTTGAATGACCTGGAACAGTTTGGCGGCGTAGCGGTGAGAGAAGCACAGCATGTACACTTAAAACGTCACTGTTTAGATACTATATGTTTAAGAAAATCTCCTGAGATTTAATTTCTAATAAGTGTGTGTTTTATATGTCCTATAGTACAGCAATTACCCAATGGTTACATTTTTAATTTAGTGAACATCATACATGTTATCCATTTAAAGTTATGTTTAATGCTGTGGAACATGAGAGGCTTCCAGGATTAAACAAAGTCTGTGTTGCTTCTCCAGCTGGAGCAGTTCACCCCAAATTCACAGAATCTTCAGCTGTTGAAAACTTACAATGTTAGCCAGGACGTCAGCAATGCCTACACCTACATGCTGTTCAGCATCCAGCCAGACTTCAGCATCAAACTGTGAGCTACCATGAGGCTACTTATTAGCAAATTAAACTACAATCAAAATACAACTTTACCAAAATACACAAACATTTAAGATGTGCTAAACTATAGTCACCATATGAAGACACACCTGTCTGCCCCCTCACACGTGCCCATGAATGCTACTCAGACACGCCCAACTGTCTGCCTTCTCATACACACCTATAAGGACCCATCCAGCCCCACAGACACGCCCATCTGCAGACACGCCCATCTGGCCCACATACATGCCCATCAGTACTACTGGGGAAGGGGTAGCTCAGTAGTAAAGGCACTAGACTACTGACCGGTAAAATTCCAACCCCAGCACCAGGTTGCCAATTTTGGGCCCTTGAGCAAGGCCCTTAACCCTCAACAGCTCGGATGTAAAATGAGATTTTAAAAAAATCTTTCATGATAAGTGTGTAAATGCCCATCAGCCCCTCAGACATGCTCACTGGTACTCGTCAGACACACGCATCATTCACACTCAGACATACCCCTCAGTCTTTGTTTGAGATGTTCTTGCTTTTTGCTTGACAGTGTTGTTACAGTACATAAAACACACTTTAATAAACACAGAGGCTTAAATTGCTGAATTGACAAAATCCTGAACAGCATTTTAAATGTGTGTGTGTGTGTGTGTGTGTGTGTGTGTGTGTGTGTGTGTGTGTGTGTGTGTGTAGTCTCCCCACACAGCTGTGGTGTTTTGCTCCGGCCACTGCATACACAAACCTGTCTGAAAGTGACGTAGACACCATCGCCAAAACTCTACAACAGCTGTGCGCAGACATAGACCCTACTGTACGTACACACATGGAGACTTCTTTGTTTGTGTGTACTGTGCTGGCTGTACAGTATAAGTAACCATGTTTCTGTGTTTCCACATGTAGGTAGCTGCTGCACTAGCAGATAATGTGGAATCTCTGACATCAACCACTATTTTGGCGTTGGGCGACACCCTCACTGGTCTTAGTGTTGGGCAGCTTGAAAGCGCTAATCCCTCCGTCCTATTGTCCAGCCTCGGGTCCCTCAGTGCTGTGACTGGCTGGAGCGAGAGCCAGGCCACAGCCATTGTCCAGCTGCTGTTCTCGTCTGGAGTGCTTGAAGTATGCAGCCTTGCTTTGTGCATAGTTGACTCATAATCTCTCATAAAGTGTTTGTCATGGATAGAGCTTGAAATGTATTATATCTCTCTCCTGTGGGAGATTTCTTGTCTTTTACTGTTAATGCCAACTACACTTTATCACTAAAACATAAGATATGGATGAAGTAAGCTGGATTTTACTGCAGCAACAATACCCCAAGGGAGCCAACCTAATGTCAGTTGAAAAGCAGTTCTATTCCCACGCCTTATATTCATTTAACCAAAGACCTAATGAGGTTATTCACAAATCAAATGAGAATTGCACTTGCCACATATCCCTCTTATCTCGATCAGCAATTACTTCATCAGCAGGTGTGTTCCTACAGTGAGGAGCACAATGGGTCTGTTCTGCTCTGCTTCCTTCTGCACTGATAGCACAAGGTCAAGCCGATCTGCTCTACTCCCTTTACTCTCATAAGCTCTAGTACTAATAGACAGAACATGGGTAAGCAGTTCTTCTGTGCTGCTCATTTATTTTTTTATGTTTTTAACTTATCTTAATAGGGTCCATTTTCTACTGTCCATATTTCCCACACTGAATTGCCATGAGGTGTGTTTTTGCGCAGAGACAATAGACCTCTTTATCTGGTTTGTTTACTGAGTTCTTATTTACTGATTTTCATCAAAGCTCTGTCCTATATGTATTTCTTAGATCTCTTTTTATTTGTTATTATCCAAATGTATATTATTTTATTTTAGCCCATTTTCTATTGTGATGTTTTTTGTTGATTTATGTTCTCTTTTTCTATTCATGTAGCTGTACTTTTTCACCTGCCATGAGTTTGTCATGGTTTCTTCCAACTTATACCTGATAAATGATAATGAGTGCTCGGCACAGTCACAACGCTTACTAGGCACACAGAAACCTATTCATACCTTGTTCTTCTCCCCTCACGTCTCTATGTTTCAGGGTAGCTTGTCTTCTGTGCCTTATTTAGCAAGTGCCTTGCTCATGGTTTGTTATATGTATTATCTCGGTCAGGATGACCTCTCTTCTTACCGTGCAGGTGATGTGCTCACCACGATCTATGAAAGAAAGTACCTCACTTTGCCTGGGCCTTTTGTGTCCTTCAATTCATCCCATATAAGTTTTAAAGTTATATGTACATTATGCGTATACTTAAATAATGTAAATATATTTGATGCATATGTGATTAAGTGTATCTACCTAAAAGCATGCTTACACTCTCTCTCCTTGTGTGTGTAGATCACCTCAATCTCTTCGTTGGAGCAGTTGGGCAACTTGTTGATTGGTGTTCCCTCTACAGTGTTTACCTTCATCTCTGCAGAATCACTTCTCAAAGCTTTGCAGTCTCAGTCCTTCCTAAGTCATGTGGTCAATACTTCCACCACTTCGCAGGAGATCATTGTCAACCAGGTAACACACACACACACACACACACACACACACACACACACACACACACACACACACACACATTTGATAATACAACAATGCTAGCCTTAACCTTGTTTTCTGACACTCCTGGCTGGCTCACCATTTGTTGCATGATGTTTTAAACGGCTTTAACAGCTTGATGTATGTATTAACCATTTTTATTAACATAATGATATGTTTCTCTCTCTCTCTCTCTCTCTCTCTCTCTCTCTCCCTATTTTCTGTAGATTATCTCAGTGAACTCAACTCCTGATGTTATTGTGCAGAACATACCAGACAGCATGGCACCGTTGATTCCTCACCCATATCTGGCATTTGTGTCTCAGCAATCAGCAACAATACTCAACCAGAAACAGTGGACCTCTTCTCAGGTTCTGCTTCAAGCTAATGTCACTTAATAAACAAACTGAAATACTGTATTTTATTTAAGCTACTGTTGGATATTAGTAACCACCATTTTATCAGTAGTGATAATCTAGTAAAGCGCTCGCCCTATCATCCGGAGATCACCAGTTCGATTCCCGGGTGATGCTGTAACCTCTCGCAGCCGGAGGTCTAGAGAGAGCTGATTGGCCGAGCTCTCTCAGAGGGTCTCATTTGGCTCTCCTGAATGAGTGGTAATAGAAGCTTAATGTGGAGCCTCCTAGTGACGGGGAGGAATTGGACACAACTAAATTAGGGAGAAAATCGGGGGGAAATCCCCCCCCCCCCCTCTCTCTTTAAGTAAGAGACTTAAAAAGACTCATGGGGTTAATTCTGTAAGATCATCCCTAGTTGCCTATTTCTTTTGTCTTTGTGCTCCACCAGTTCTTGCTCTACACTCTACAGGGTACGTATGAGGATCTGGAGTTAAGCACTAAATCACACTAAACACAACATGTGATGTGTTTGTGAATCCATGTAGGATTTAACCTGAAAAACAGTGAAATGCGTTGAGATTGTAAAAGTGTGCGTGAATGTGTTCTCCACAGGCCATGCTGTTCTTCGATGTTGTGGCTGATGCGTACCCCAATGCAGACAAGTGAGTTTTGTGAGAGGTTTGTGAATGGTAATGCTGTATAGAACCATAACCTGGTGTAATACTTCTGCTGTAGCGTAATATAACACATTGTACCACACCTGCTACAACACACCTGACATAACACATCTGTCTCAACACACCTGATATAATACATCTGTCTCAGCACACCTGAGATAACACCTCTGTCTCAACACACCTGATATAACAAACCTGCTGTACCACACCTGATATAACACATCTGTCTCAACACACCTGATATAACACATCTGAGATAACACATCTGTCTCAACACACCTGAGATAACACATCTGTCTCAACACACCTGAGATATCACATCTGAGATAACATCTGTCTCAACACACCTGATATAACAAACCTGCTGTACCACACCTGATATAACACATCTGAGATAACACATCTGAGATAACACATCTGTCTCAACACACCTGAGATAACACATCTGTCTCAACACACCTGAGATATCACATCTGAGATAACATCTGTCTCAACACACCTGATATAACAAACCTGCTGTACCACACCTGATATAACACATCTGAGATAACACATCTGAGATAACAAATCTGTCTCAACACACCTGAGATAACAAATCTGTCTCAACACACCTGAGATAACACATCTGTCTCAACACACCTGAGATATCACATCTGACATAACACATCTGTCTCAACACACCTGATATAACACATCTGTCTCAACACACCTGATATAACAAACCTGCTGTACCACACCTGATATAACACATCTGTCTCAACAAATCTGAGATAACACATCTGTCTCAACACACCTGAGATAACACATCTGTCTCAACACACCTGATATAACACATCTGAGATAACACATCTGTCTCAACACACCTGAGATAACACATCTGTCTCAACACACCTGATATAACACATCTGAGATAACACATCTGTCTCAACACACCTGATATAACACATCTGAGATAACACATCTGTCTCAACACACCTGAGATATCACATCTGTCTCAACACACCTGAGATATCACATCTGAGATAACACATCTGTCTCAACACATCTGAGATAACACATCTGTCTCAACACACCTGAGATATCACATCTGAGATAACACATCTGTCTCAACACATCTGAGATAACACATCTGTCTCAACACACCTGAGATATCACATCTGAGATATCACATCTGAGATAACACATCTGTCTCAACACATCTGAGATAACACATCTGTCTCAACACACCTGATATAACACATCTGAGATAACACATCTGTCTCAACACACCTGAGATAACACATCTGTCTCAACACACCTGAGATAACACATCTGAGATATCACATCTGAGATATCACATCTGTCTCAACACATCTGAGATAACACATCTGAGATAACACATCTGAGATAACACATCTGTCTCAACACACCTGATATAACACATCTGTCTCAACACACCTGATATAACACATCTGAGATAACACATCTGTCTCAACACATCTGAGATAACACATCTGTCTCAACACACCTGAGATAACACATCTGTCTCAACACACCTGAGATATCACATCTGAGATATCACATCTGTCTCAACACATCTGAGATAACACATCTGTCTCAACACACCTGATATTACACATCTGAGATAACACATCTGTCTCAACACATCTGAGATAACACATCTGTCTCAACACATCTGAGATAACACATCTGTCTCAACACACCTGAGATAACACATCTGAGATAACACATCTGTCTCAACACACCTGATATAACACATCTGAGATAACACATCTGTCTCAACACACCTGAGATATCACATCTGTCTCAACACACCTGAGATATCACATCTGAGATAACACATCTGTCTCAACACACCTGAGATATCACATCTGAGATAACACATCTGTCTCAACACACCTGAGATATCACATCTGTCTCAACACACCTGATATAACAAACCTGCTGTAACACACTTGATATAATACTTATGATATAATACACCTGAAATAATATACTTAATATAATACACTTGCTATAACACTCCTCGTGTAACGGACCTGATGCAGCACAACTGCCATAACCATAACATGCTGCACAGTATAGTATAGTATAGTATAGTAGTGTATTTCTCTCTCTGCAGTATCTCCTTCCAGGTGTTGCAGGGTTTCACCTGCACACGCATTCAGAGTTTCAGCAATGCGAAGGTTAAGAATATGATCCATGGCTGCAGGCGCCGTGGGAACCAGAAGGTCAAATTACAGGAGTCACAGGTGAGCTAATTCATTGGTTATTAACATACACACATTATTCTGCAGTATTTCTGCAGAGTTCACAGGCTTTTATACTAGGCTAAACGTGCCAACACTGTAATCTAATTGAGGCTCATAGTGGAGTAAAACATCAGCGATAAACTAGGCTAACCTCGACATTGCTGTGTCTTCTTCAGCTGACTTGCATGAATACCTACATAAGGAGCGACACTGTGACTGACTTTACTGTTTATCCTCCCGAGTTGCTGCTCTACTATAAGTATGCACACACACACAAGCATGGAGATCAATTTTTGAAAAAGAAAAATAGAGTAGTAAAGCATCAAGCCATACTGACCTACAACTTCAGACCAACACTCACTGCTGTGTGTGTATCTGTGTGTGTTAAGTCTTTCTCAGGTCCAGCCGTCTATGTGCCAATCGTTCTACTCAGCTTTGGGTTACGCAGACTTCACTGTGTTCTCCTCGACGCTAGCCTTCAGGAGAGACCTCCTGTTTTACAATGCTCGCCAATGCCTGGTCAGTGCACACACACACACACACACACACACACACACACACACACACACACACACACACACACAAGCATACGATGTTGAACCTGTGTTGTTTTTCTCCCTCTCTTTCTGCCTCTCTGTGTGCCGGTGTGTGTATGTAGGGTGTCCCGGGGCTGAGTGTGAGCCAGACTCAGCTGGATGTCTTGGGGCAGATGGTGTGTCTGTTCAACGGCTCTTATGTCCTGAATTCGGACCCCTATGTGCTGGAGAAGCTCAAACTGTGTGCAGGACTAACAGCTGATCAGAGCAGCGCTGTGGAGAATGTCCTGCTCAGAGGAAACACTACTTACGGGTACACGCACACACACACACACGATCAGACAACCAGTAAGTCAGTATTTCAGGGGAGTGTCCTTCATGTGAGTGTGTATTGCGTTGTTCCTCAGAGCTACAAGCATTTGGAATCAGACCACGCTGACGAGTTTGGTGCCTCTGCCCCTGTACCTGTCCTCCAACTTCTGGGGCTACTTTACACAGGTGTGTGTGTGTGTGTGTATGTGTCATGACATGATCTGTAAAGTTCAAAATAGATCCTAATATCCACAATAATAAGAATGTGTGTGTGTTCTGACAGAGTGATAAGGTCAGTTTTCTCCGGGGGTTTATTCCTACGCTGAAGTTCAGTGGAACATCCAGAAACCTCATCTCCACAATGATCACTCAGGCAGCACTGGTCTCCAAAACCAGGTCCAGCAGGTTGTTGCGATTAAAACGTGACACTGGTAAGACTGAGAGCGCACACACACACACACACACACACACACACACCTGTATTGAGGCTGTAAATGTAAACCCGTACAGATATTTATTGATCTGTGGTAGCGTACTGCAGTGGGCACCGTACACTGTTTAAATCAATCGAATCTTTGCTTCCACTGGCGATTACTCACGGCTTACATGACTGGCGTGCTAAGTATCATCAGCTTTAGGAATAGTGCATCTTAAAGTTTGCAAATGTTTAGACTCTACGAGGGTCAGGTGTCAGTTGTCCTCTCTCTCTCTCTCTCTCTCTAGGGTGTACGGCAGGGGTGATAACTCAGGTCCAGGCGAGCGATGCCTCTTTCCCCTTCGGCTATGACGTGAACCAGTTTAACGCGTGTCTCAGCGTTCAGACCCTGAAGGAGAACCTGGCTGCCATCACAGACAAGGCCACGGGCAGTGACTACCAGAAGATCATCCTGTTCAAGCTCAACCAGGTAACAGGAAACACCTGGTGAATTCCTTACAGCACATTCTCACACCACCTAGAGGTTAATGCATGCTAGCAGCTAGTTATACTATATTCAGCTCCACATTTCATCAGTATATCTAGAGGTAACCATGGTAACTGTCAGAAGTGTGGCTTTCCCATCATGCTCGGTTTGAGCCAGGATGGCAGACATGAGAGACTGTGCTTCCTGTTTCCTGTGTGTCTCAGGCATACCCAGGAGGCATCAGTGACACAGTGCTGCAGGATCTTGGCCCCGCCTCCCGCGCCGCCTCCCTTAGTGACATCAGCAATTGGAACATCACAACGAAGGACACGCTGTCAGCTCTGATGAGTTCATACAACGGAGCCTGGAGCTCAGATCAGGTCTCTCTCTCTCTCACACACACAGACACTGAAACAAAGAGTTGTTTTGGATTACTTTTTTTTAAAACTTTTTTTAAGTTGACACAAAAGCGTACATATTAATGTGTGTGTGTGTGTGTGTGTGTGTGTGTGTGTGTTCAGGTGAATGCTATTATCAGCAGGTACATTCGTGGAAACAGAACTCTGGGTTCCTTGGAGCTGAACGCACTGGGAGGAACAAACCTGTGTGCACTGAGCACCAGCCTGCTGCGCACCATCAGCTCCAGCAGCTTGCAGTGAGTACACACACACTCACACACTCGCACTCACACACGCACTCACACGCACTCACACTCACACACTCACACACTCACACACTCTCACACACACACAATGCAGATTAATTTGTTTTATTTTCATTTTATAGATTGTATTAATTATTTTAATGTATTTATTTTTGGGGGCTGTGGAACAAATAATTTGAGTTTTCATTATTTCTTATGGGAAAATGATGATTTGGTTTACGAATGTTTTGGAATACGAGCCCACTTCCGGAACGAATTATGCTCGTAATCCAAAGTTCCACTGTATATATAATTTGTTCTTTTACTGTTTTGTTGTTGCAAGCGTTGGTTCTGGTTGTTGTGTTCTGATTGTTGTAATTGTTGTGTTGTTGTTTATCAGGTTTGCTAGTCCGCTGTCGTTGTCGAGCTGCAGTCTGGAACAGAAGCAGGTTCTGTTCAGTATCGCTCTTTCGGCCTTCAGTGACCCGACCCTGACCAGGAGCACCTGGTACCCCAGTGCCTCCGCACTGACCAGCACCACCCGCACCACAGGCGCTGGCATGGTGTCAGCTAGCTCATACCTGCTCACACTGCCCTACCTGGGTAACCAGACACGCACACACACACACACACACATACTTTATTTTATTTAGTGTTAAAACACAGCTAGTAATACATCTGGACACATAAGCACATCATGTATACTGGATATGTGACCAATATTGTGTGTGTGTGTGTGTGTGTGTGTGTGTGTGTAGGTGGGGCTACTCTGCCCTACGTGCAGTCACTCTCCAAGTCCAACATCAGCATGGACCTGCTCACCTTCATTTCGCTGGACCCGAACGTCGTCAATGTAAGTGTGACCTGATTAGCATTCTGTGTGTGTAAGTGTCGAACACAAGCACAGAGAAAACTAGCTTAGTTAGCATAGCATTCCTATTTGTCAGGGTTTCTATCATTAGCTAACAGGGCTAATCCGCTAAATAATTATGGGAAAGTTCACTGTTAGACATTTCAGGGGCCTAATCACCAGTGTTTGAACCCTACTAAACAAACTGTGTGTGTGTGTGTGTGTGTGTAGAGCCTGACGGTGAGCGAGGTGAGCAGTCTGCTAGGAGTCAATCTGTTGGACCTGGTGACGTACGCGAACAACACTGTGGTTCACAACTGGGTCACACGACAATATCAGTCTAGTCTCGACGTGCTGGGGATCGGCCTGACTGGGGGACTCGCCGCATCTGCTACTACAGCTAGTGCTAATGCTAACACTACTGCTAGTGGTAACGCTAACAGCGCCGCTGGTAATGCTACATCTACCAACACAACCAGCACTACAGGTACACACACCTACACCCACCTGCACAGGTAAACATGCCAACACACACCTAGACTCCGGTATACACACTGTCTCTTGTCTCTTTACAGGTGCAGGTTCGAGTCTCTCTGCCCCCTTTGGGCTGCAAACTCTGCTCCTCCTCCTGGGTGTAACCATGGCGACACTACAGCTAGCTCACTGATTCTGACATCACAACACATCAGAGCACCATCTCTCTCTCTCTCTCTCTCTCTCTGATGTGTGTTTATAAATAAAGTGAGATTTATTTAAATTCCTGTAGCGCTGTCTCACTGGCTGCCCGTCTGTCTGCCTGTCTGTCTGTCTGTCCTTGGTTCGTCCAGTCGGTCTCACGCCTCTGGAACGGTATCACCATGCCAGAGACAGACCGGGGCATCAATATTTATTATCAAATAATTTTAAATGAAATTATTAAATAATGAAGAAAAGTTTAAATGAAGCCTTTGATCTTATGATTTATGACTCTGGGTTGTATAACATATGGCTGAAAAAAATGTAATAAAGTTTACTACAGAAACTCAGAGGTTTGTGTATTATTATTATTATTATTATTATAAAGGAAACCTACCCAAACTCCCACTGCAGGGTTTGTGTGTTGTTGATGTTGCAGACGGCCCACATCAGCACCGTCACCACTGCATGCCAGCTAGTTGCAATGTTAGGGATTGGCTCAGTGTTAATGCTAAAGGTGTTGATGGTATCAGGTTTTATACTCACATTGTTCAGTATTTGCTTCAGCGTGATCTTCATGAGCTCTTTCAGCTCTGACTCCACTGCGTTCCTGCTCTGGAAGTCTTTTACTCCAGGCTCCATCTCATTGCTGTTCTCCAAGCAGTCCACAAACTGCTGCCAGCGTCACCGACTTTACACCCAACTTCTTCCTAAGTATGGATCTGCAGAAGGCACTAGTATCTCAGGGGTCAGCTTCTCACCTGTGGATCGTGGGTTCAGTGCCCAAACCCAGCCACTGGATCCCAAGCCCAGAACGGAGGCGAGTTAACGTCAGGAAGGGCATCAAGTGTAAAATGTGTCGAGTTGTATGACTTGTCTGCAGAACGTCAATCATCTGAGCAGGATGGTTTACATGAGAGTAGCTTCTTCATGATCACCTTGTGTCATATAAACAGGGATAAGTTTGAGATCAGTACTCATCTCCTAGGGGCAAACAGAGGGGTAACCTGAACTGTAACTCCTCTCTCTCGTACTCCAAGGGCTCATTTAGTCAGGACCAGCACCCTTGTGTCCATACCCAACCTGACCGCACCCCCTCTTCCTACGCTCTGCTCTTCAGCACACACCGCACACGGAGAGACTGACCTCAAAGGCCACGGCAGAAGCTTTGTAAAAGTCTAAAAACAATCTGGAGTAAAATTGAAAGAAAACTTCCACAACAAATTTGCAACAAGTCAGACAAACAGGCATCTGTGAGACTAAAGAAACACACAGAGACGGTTGAGGAAGTGAATCATTCTTTATTGAGTACATACAAAACTCTGTAAACACAGCGCAGCACATCACCCTGCACAAAAAACCCTGACTTCACAAAGATGCGCCGTCTCTACAGACCTGAGGCCTCGTGTAAAAATAGAGGGCTGTATCGGAGGAAAATACCAATCCAGAAAATATAGAAACACTAATATACTCTCAGGAGGCAGGTGAAACCTATGGGGTAGGGGAACTGTCCAAAAGACGTGCGTGTACCAGTAAACATTTGTTTACATAAAATATCTAGTGTGTGTGCTTCTGTGAGAATACAATTCCAAAAAACCTTAAACAATAATAATAATAATAATAATAATAATACGAAGCAGGATTTTATTCTTGGAATTTCTCCATTATGATTACAAAATGATAACCGTGACTCTACTGTCAAAAATACATCACAGGCTCGCAGGCTTTATGTATCGAGCAGAAGATACGTCAATTTCACAAAGTGCTCACGCGCTCGTAGTGAATTTGACTTGGTGGAGGGCAGAAGCAGGTTCTGTTCAGAGGAGGGTGCAATAAAGAAATCAGGTAAATACCTTACATATCTCACATTATATATCATTTTCTTACTATATTACGAACGCATAAGCAGTTTGTGAAATTGAGCCTGTGATGTATTTTTGATAGTAAAATCGCGCTCCGTATTATTATTTTGTTTTAGTTTTTTTGGAACCGTATTCTCACATAAGAACACAAACTACATATTCTATGCATGATTTGATTTATACGTCAGTTTACAAAACCACATTGTTGCACAACCTTAGGCCAATATGTACGAATGTTTACTAGTACACGCACATGTTTTTTGACAGCTACCTTACCCGATAGAAAACCTCAACGCGGAACGTCTCATCTGTCCTGTACGGGACACGTCAACAAGGATGAGCGCGTTGTTTAATCTGAACGGACCCTGTGATAAAAACTGGCAGCCAGCTCATACAGATCTCATACAGCCTTCATTAATTTACCACATACGTGATTAAAGTCACCATTTCTATATAGTGAGTTCATTCATTAATTCATAACCAGACAGAACAGTTTGACTGCAATACCCAGACCTGCCTACGACTGGAGGTCAGTATTACCCTACATTTCTAATACATCAAAACAAACACGACTGTCACTTTCTTTTATTGTAATTCCTAAACCAGTGTTTTGTGTCTGAAGCATCATCATAGATGGACTTTTCCTTTTTTAACCTTCAACTGCAGTGTTACCCTGAGACAAAGAAAAAATGACCAGGGTGTAAAGGTCAAATAAATTATGAATGAAATACAAGTAGAAAACGTACAGAAAAGGTGAATGTATGCAGTAGAAGGTTAATTCCTGACACCTCCACTGGATGGCACGACTTTCATTTAGATTCTAATTTCTTACCACCTATGCATATATTTAAACTTTACCACTAATTTTAACTCTCTCACTATATGGAAACACTTTCCTTTTTTTTCCCACGATGCACTCAAATCATGGTAATTTGCGACGCAGCCACAAGACCTTAACACAAGGTGGTAAATTCCTGATTCCTCCAGCAGGTGGGAGCAGATCCCACATGATTTATAGCCAACACTATTGCAATTAGCTCTCTGTACCGAGGCTAAAGAGGCAGCAAAGGCTTCCATTTGAGGATCCTTGAATAATCACCCCTCATTTCTGAGCTGTCAGGAGACATCCTGCATCCCGTCCTCAGTCTCGCCCTCCCCTGGTCCATGTGTCTCCTCCCCTCTGTCCTCAGCCCAACTCCAGCCCTCTGTCCTGCCGACACTGTCCTTTTCCCTCAAGACGGCGAGCAGGACCTTCAATAGCGAGTTCTCACTCAGCAGGTCCTCAGAGGCATCGGCAAGCTCCTGCAGCCTCTTTACCGCCTCGGTGAGCTGTCGGCCTTTCTCCTGGTACAGTGTCTCGAGTCGGGAGCTCTGTTCCTGCAGCTCGGCATTGTAGGACTGCAGCTCCTTAGTGTGCAGTGCCAGGCGGCGGTTCTCCCGCCACAAAGCTGCTAGCTGCTGAGACAGCCGCTCTCGGGCACGCTGCAGAGACAGCACCTCCCCCTGCAGCGTGCGAAGCTCCGCCTCTAGAAGTACCTTGGGCCCCACCTTTCCCTGAGGGGTGGGGCTCGAATGATTGAGAATGAAGCGGACCAGATTGGGTAGCGTGACACGGGTGGTCTCCGGAAACTTCACACTCATGTGCTTCCTGTGAGACAGACAGACAGACAGACACAGTTAGAAATGCGGTAATGGGACACACGGCGATCGACAGGTTAGGGGGCCGAAGCGAGGCGGGGGGGTGGCGAGTTAGGGGCGCGGCGAGATGGGTAAGCGGCAGGACAGGGGTTGCGGTGAGGTGCAAGCGGCTGCGAGAGACGTGCAAGCGGCTGCTTAGAGAGACGTGCAAGTGGCTGCTTAGAGAGACGTGCAAGCAGCAGGTTAGGGTGCGCGGCGAGACTGGGCGACAGGCGGGTTAGGGGGCTCGGCGAGACAGGCAAGTGGAAGGTCAGGCGTGCAGCGAGAAAGGTGAGGAGTTGAAACAGTACCTGTGTCTGGGAAAGAACAGGAAGGTGGGCAGGTGATCCACCATGAACTCCCATGGCAGGTCGTTAAGACCAACGTTCACCCTGTTAAACATACATAACAGCTTAATCCTGTTTCATCCACGTAATGCAGGTAATTCTGTCAAGGGGTGGCACTAATGTTTGACAATAAATTTTTTTTAAAAACTGGTTCCTGACCTGGCCACCATGAATGAGCTGTTCCCCTGGAAAAGACGTGCCAAGCGCAACAGAACGTGATTAAGAACCGTACAGAACCCGCACCATCCTGTGTAGTAGAACAACAACACATCCTAGATAGAGAGAGAGAGAGAGAGAGAGACAGTAATGATCAGTAATGAATGTTGGAGAATCTACACAGAGAGTACACTAGCTGCGCTAGTTTTTAACTACACTAGGTTAGCCCACAGTACACCTGAATATATTATGTCATCTTAAACAACACGCTGTCTCCTTAGTAATAATTTCAAAGTCGTTATGAATCGCCTTTCATCTTTGATTACTGCTAGCTTTATTCAGTGTGCCGAAACAAACCGATATCCAGTGCTGTGGGGTTCTGGCAAACAAGCGTTCACTGCAAAATCTCAAATGGGGAGCGGAATGAGACGTGATGGTTCATGATATTCTGTTTTATTGCAGGGATGCTAGCAGAAGACTAGCAGGGAGAAGACTAGCAGGGAGAAGACTAGCAGGGAGAAGACTAGCAGGGAGTAGACTAGCAGGGAGAAGACTAGCAGGGAGAAGACTAGCAGGGAGAAGACTAGCAGGGAGTAGACTAGCAGGGAGTAGACTAGCAGGGAGAAGACTAGCAGGGAGTAGACTAGCAGGGAGAAGACTAGCAGGACGTCCACTAGAAGGGAGTAGATTCCTCACCCTCTCTGCGTCCATCACTATGGCTCTGAAGGACTCTGTGGTCACTTCCTGGATGAGAGACTGTGGGGGTGGAGGTTCACTGACTCCCACCAAGTGTCTGTGAAGTGGACTGTAGGTGGCGCTGAAGTTTAAGATGAACCGCTCTGTAGGGAGAGAGAGAACATTGTAGGTTGCTTTACTATATTTATTTCTTTCTCCTAACTTTGCTCAACTCCTTCATCTCTCATCAATCCTTTTCACTGCCTTTTCTTTGTTTCACTTTACCTCCTTACTCATTCTTCCAGTCATTCCCCTAACTTTTTCCTTTCCAACATCTGTCACTTTCTTCAGCATCTTTAATTTCAGTGTCTCTACTCCTTTTATTTTTATTCATTTGTTCTCATTTCCTTTCACTCTTTCTTTATTTAACACTATATTCATTCTTTTTTTTTATTTCAATTACTTTATTTTTCATTTCACTCCTCCAGTAGGGATTTATTTAATCTCTTCATTAATCAACACCTTCTTTCCCCTTTGTTCTTTCATTTGTCTATTTCTTCTTTTTTTCTCCTGTACTTTCTCTTTATTCTTCATGTTTGATTAAAAGCTTTATTCTTGAACATTATCTCTGATCATTCATTCGAACTACTCTTTATTTTGTTTTGTGTGTGTTTGTAAGGCACGTATACCCAGCGCCTCTCTCCCCACGCCCTGCAGCACGTAGTGCGTCTCCTCTCTCAGGCTGACGATGGTGGTGAAGGTGTGTGTGTGCAAGTGTGTGCTGTGGTTTCCAGTCGCTCCGAGTCGCTGGGCCAGCGGCCACGCCAGTCTCGAGTCCAGAGCGTAAAAGCGCAGTGTCTTATTGGTCCGACAGTGCAACCCCGTGACCCCACCCCCCTCCACCAGGGGGCGGAGCCTGTGTGTCAGGGTCCTGCAGCAGGCGGTGTAGTGACGGAGCATGCTGTAGCTGCGCTGAGTGTTACTGCAGGAGAAAGACGCTGAGGATATGGCGCGGCTCAGGAACGAGTCAAGCGCAGCCTCCAGGTCCCACGCCGACCTCACACACACCTCACACACCTTAGTGTTAGTGTTAGCAGACATATGCAGGGACTTGCAGCACCTTTGCCTAATCAGGGCAGAGCCAGACGGCGACCAGGCAGAGGAGGATACGCTGCCTGTTAAACATGAGTAATAACGCAACGCTATATCGGCCACCTGAGAGAGAGACAGGGAGAGAGAGACAGAGAGAAAGTTTAATTTTAACAAAGAGGCGACCACATCCACTGCAGTCTGGCCGAACATTTAATTCTGTACCACAAAGTCAAGGCAACCATCAGCAATTATTGCCAACTAAAAAGCTCCCTCTGTAGGACAGCTGGGATAATTACCATTTCAAGATCTCTTCTTCACCCTCCCAGTTCAGTTCCTGATAGACTTAGGGGAATACCCAGCACTTTTAAACCCAGATTCAGAAGACGACCCAGGTGCCTGACGGGTGGGGTGGGGTATAGTGGAGTGTGGGGCAAATTGAGTAACTCACCCCAAGGTAAGCTGTTACAGGATTCCCAGATGCAAAAATTTTTTAAAAGGGCCGTGATATTTCTTTGCAGATTTCCTCTCAAACCTGGTCGCTTCTGTAGACAAAGCGTTAATTGCTGGATATTTTAATATTCATTTTGAGAATCCAGAAGACCCACTGAGAACAGCATTCATGTCCATACTGTACTCGGTAGGAGTCTGCTCGAAAATTAGAACGCGAATGGCATCAAAGTATTCCAACTAGAATGGATGGATGGATGGATGGCATCCTGAACTATGCAAAAGCTCTTAGTGTTGCTAGATTGTTGTATCTCTCCACTCTTATAGAAGCTAACAAAAATAATCCGAGATTTTTATTAAATGCCATAACCAAATGAACTAGAAGCAAGACCACTGCAGAATTCTCCACAGGATTTGGGCCTCATCACAGCACAGAGACAGCACTTGTTAAAGTAGTAAACGACCTCCTATTGGCCTCTGATCAGGGTCGCGTCACTATGCTTGCGTTACTGGACCTCAGTGCAGCTTTTGACACCATTGATCATAGTATTCTCCTTTACAGATTAATTCCTACTACATTTTCTAAGGGAACTGCCCTCTTGTGGCTCAGATCCTATTTGACTGATCGTGTAGCAGGGCACTATACTTGACTAGATTTAAATGGTGATTATTCTGCATGTTTTAAAGTGTAGTTTGGTGTTCCACAGGGTACAGTTTTAGGCCCATTGCTTTTTTCCCTTTACATGCTTCCTCTAGGCAACATAATTTGTAAACATTAGATTAGTTTTCATTTTTATGCTGATGACACACAATTATATGTCTCAGCAAAACCAGATGAGAAAAACCAGCCTACTAAAGTTGAGCAATGTGCGCAGAACATAAGAGATTGGATGTTAATTAACTTGCTTTCTGATCACACTGTAACTTTAGATGGCCTTTCTGTTCCATCAAGTGCAACAGTAAAAGACCTCGGTGTGATTATAGATCCGATTATAGATTAGATTTGAAGCTCATGTAGACAATATCACCAGGATGGCTTTCTTTCACCTCGGAAATATTGCCAAGATAAGAAATATACTGTGACTAAACTATGCAGAAAAACTAGTTCATACTTTTATCACCTCTAGGTTGGACTACTGTAACGCCTTACTGTCTGGTTGTTCAACTAGGTGTATAAACACCCTTCAGTTAGTCCAGCTCCTGATACCGTTACACACCTGTGTGTGTGGCAGACATTTAGTGTCAGGTAATCTCCATTACAGCACTATCAGAGTTGCTCACCTCAGACAGCGCCGGAGTGTGTGAGAGCGGATTCTGTGGGAGGAACACGAGCAGGGCGGGTCCTTTACGTAGCTCCGCCTCCAGAGCGTGACTCTTTTCTCCTATTGGCTGAATCCAGGTGATGATGCTCTCTTTGTTCTCATAGATCCAGTTACAGATGATTTCAGGCGTGAAGTTCCTCTCGGTGCGCGGGAACACCTACACACGCACAAACACACAATATGACACACAATGCAAAAATCAAAAGTCATATCTGGCTCTGTGTGTGTGTGTGTGTGTGTGTTTTTACCAGAGAAGTGTTGAAGCGTCGGTGCAGATACACACTCTGATCCTCCGTCACCCACATCCCCGCCGCCACGTCCCGATTGGTCACGACGCTGAAACGCACCGCCCCCTGAGGGTCTGAGCCAATCAGAGAGCAGCCTGGAGTCAGCTGACTTCATTAAACACTTTCAGACTAAATGGTACTACAGTATTAACCTGATATCTCAGAGACAACAGAGTGTGTGTGTGTGTGTGTGTGTGTGTGTGTGTGTGTGTATGTGTATGAGCACTGTACCTTTCCTAAGTGCATGCAGTGCAGAAAGAAAGAAGGTAAGATAACCAGGTGGCTGTGGGGAAGCGTTAAAGTCAAAGAAGCCCACCACACCCTGCTGTGTGAGAGAAACACACACACACACACACACACACACACACACACACACAAATTTAAAAAAACTGTGTAGGAAACCTCCAACATACAAAACCACACACACAGACGTTACCTCGTGGTGAGATAAGAAGGTGTGGAGGGCGGAGCGAGAGGACAGGTAGGTTAAGGGGGCGGAGACTCTGTGTATGAAACTCTCCAAATATTCAGCTATAAAGGGCCCTTTATATGGGACAGGACCAAACCTACAGCCAAACACACATGTGCACATTATTTATAATACATTATTATATACAGTGGAACCTCGGATTGCGAGTAACGTGGTTTACGAGTGTTCCGCAACCCGAGCAAAGATTTTTAATAATTTTTTATTCGGAAACCGAGCAAGTATTAGTTTACGAGTGTCGAGTATCATGCTTCACACATGCGACTCTTATTTTGACACCGAGCGTCACTCTCTCACCTTACCCCCCCTCGGCTTTGCAAACATTTTATTTATTTTTTGGGGCTGTAGAACGAATAATTTGAGTTTTCATTATTTCTTATGGGGAAATAATGATTTGGTTTACGAGTGTTTTGGAATACGAGCCCATTTCCGGAACGAATTATGCTTGTAATCCAAGGTTCCACTGTATTTATTTTATTTTATAAAACTCATTATGTTTTCTTGATGAATATAAAACAGGCTGAACCATCACCTCCTGTAGTACACGTGTAGAACCGGGTACTGGTAGAAGTTCTGCTGCTTCCGGCACTTTCCCTGATGCCACCAACAGTTCACCGCTACAAACTGGACCTGCGCCAACAGGAAACGCATCATCACACGCAGGAAACGCATCATCAGCAACAACGGGACTCTCCGATCTCCTCCCGATACGATATTCTCACAATACCTCAGAGCCGATTCCACTCTCATTCCCACTCACGATTCTATAAGCATCATGACTTTATTAACATCCTGATTCAATATTACATTTCCCCTGAGATTATTACAACTTTAAACCTTAAAAAAGTTTCATTAAATGTAGCCGGTTCCTTATAACATTGTTATAATATAGTTTTAAAAATCTTCAAATACAAGAGTTTAACATTTAACTAAATTAAACGCAAAGTGACATTATTACTGAGCAGAGCGTATCTCTATCATTCACCAGCATTATTATTCATAAATAAACACTCCTACACACGGATGAACAATCACACTGAACACCAGACGAGTCTGATCACTGACCGCTTCATCTCTATTGTACACCTAATAAATAACTTTTATAAAATGGTTCGTGGGGTCAGGAAACGCATCAGCACTCACAGAGCGGAGAGTACCTGACTGGCAAGGTGCAACGCCACCTGGTGGATGTGCTCCCTGGCGGTGATGGAGTGAGCACACCACGGAGCATAGTAGAACAGCACGGTTATATCAGAGCCCTCCATCAGTGTCTCCGCCTGGTCCTGCTGTCCCAGAAACAGGTCCACCACCGGGACAGATGGGGACAGGAACCGCACTGGGGGACGGGCCAGCGCCACCACGCTCTTAGCACGGCTAGACGGGGAGAGAGGGGGAGGAGGGGTGTTAGAAAGAGGAGCAACAAACAGGACAGAGGTCATTTTGAAGGTGACGCTCCCACCACCGCGCTTCACAGTGAGGATCAGCTCAGAGTGCTGGGTTTCTGCCATGGTGCTTTGTGAACAAAAGGACAAAAGACTGGGTCTCATCAGGGTGGGGTGGGTGGAGCTCCCGGGGTGGCATCAAAACTGAACTGAACTGTTTGCGTGAGTCCAGGGTGTGTGTGTGTGTTCGTTCTCTAACAAACTCTGGAGTCTTCCAGGGAAAAGTGTATTTAGAGGTCATGTGACACACTAATTACACCCCCCTCCCCCTACCTCACACCAGTTCAGGTGTTTTACTGCAGAGCTGTTCATCCAACATAGAAGAGCTACAGCAGCATTAGGTTCCTCTCCAGTTCCTCCACACACACAGACACACACACACACACACACAGAGACTGGAGACAGACCAGGTGATGTCGTGTTCTGGTCCTCACTTGTCCAGTGTGTGTGAATCCTCCGTCTCCTGACCTTCACTGATCTGAGAGGAACCTGACGTGGTCTTCTGCTGTTGTAGCTCCTCATCGTCCAGCGCTGATGTTCTGAGATGTTTTTCTCCTCAGCGCAGTGTCACAGTGATAACCTCAGGACAGACCTGGAGTACAGTGTGAGGCTCTCATCTCGTCCCTGGTCTGGCTCACATCATATATACTGTAGAGGTTCACTCTGTCCTGAGTATTATGGGATGTTCTGTACAGACACAGGTCCAGACTGGAACATCAGGAAGAGCTCACAGGGGTGTCAATACTTACATATTTATTCAGTGTGTGTGTGTGTGTGTGTGTGTGTGTGTGTGTGTGTGTGTGTGTTACAGAGAAACGAAACAAACACTGGATACGAAACCTGTTTGTCTCTGACAGGACACATCACTCAGATAACACACTCTCACACACACACACACACACACACACACATCACTCAGATATCAACACACACTCACACACATAAACACACACTTTCTCTCTCTCACACACACACACACACACACACACACACACACATCACTCAGATAACACAACACACACACACAACTCACACACACACACAAACGCATGTACATAAGTGTAAGGTCGTGTGTGTGTGTGTGTGTGTGTGTGTGTGTGTGTGTGTGTGTGTGAGAGTGTACCTGCAGGTGAGTGTGAGAGCCAGGATGAGCGCGCAGGTGAGCAGTAGAGCCGCGCAGAGCATGCCGGGTCTCCGCGCCATCTGATCTCGAACCACACGGACTAACACTGCTGCCTTCATTTATACCATCTCACACACTCACACTCTCTTTCTTTCTCACACACACACACACACCGGACCAACCTCACTACCCCACGTAGACTTAACACTTCCGCATTACGGGTGGAGGAGGCGGAGCCAAGCTTAGGGAGCGTCTATAAAGTGTGGGTCTATCACTAACTCTAAGGGAGCGTCTATAAAGTGTCGGTCTGACACTAACTCTAAGGGAGCCTCTATAAAGTGTGGGTTTGTCACTAACTCTAAGGGAGCGTCTATAAAGTGTCGGTATATTACTAACTCGAAGGGAGCGGCAATAAAGTGTGGGTTTATCACTAACTCTAAGGGAGCGTCTATTAAGTGTGGGTTTGTCACTAACTCTAAGGGAGTGTCTATAAAGTGTCGGTCTAACACTAACTCTAAGGGAGCGGCAATAAAGTGTCGGCATGTCACTAAGGCTAAGGGAGCGTCTATAAAGTGTCAGTCTAACACTAACTCTAAGGGAATGGCTATAAAGTGTCGGTATATTACTAAGTCTAAGGGAGCGTCTATAAACTGTGGGTTTATCACTAACTCTAAGGGAGCGTCTATTAAGTGTGGGTTTGTCACTAACTCTAAGGCAGTGTCTATAAAGTGTCGGTCTAACACTAACTCTAAGGGAGCGGCTATAAAGTGTCGGTATATTACTAAGTCTAAGGGAGCGTCTATAAAGTGTTGGTTTATCACTAACTCTAAGGGAGTGGCCATAAAGTGTCGGTATATTACTAAGTCTAAGGGAGCGTCTATAAAGTGTGGGTTTATCACTAACTCTAAGGGAGCGTCTATTAAGTGTGGGTTTGTCACTAACTCTAAGGCAGTGTCTATAAAGTGTCGGTCTAACACTAACTCTAAGGGAGCGGCTATAAAGTGTCGGTATATTACTAAGTCTAAGGGAGCGTCTATAAAGTGTTGGTTTATCACTAACTCTAAGGGAGTGGCCATAAAGTGTCGGTATATTACTAAGTCTAAGGGAGCGTCTATAAAGTGTGGGTTTATCACTAACTCTAAGGGAGCATCTATTAAGTGTGGGTTTGTCACTAACTCTAAGGGAGCGTCTATAAAGTGTCTATTTGTCACTAACTCTAAGAGAGCGTCTATAAAGTTTCGGCATGTCGCTAACTCTAAGGGAGCGTCTATAAAGTGTTGGTTTATCACTAACTCTAAGGGAGTGGCCATAAAGTGTCGGTATATTACTAAGTCTAAGGGAGCGTCTATAAAGTGTGGGTTTATCACTAACTCTAAGGGAGCGTCTATTAAGTGTGGGTTTGTCACTAACTCTAAGGCAGTGTCTATAAAGTGTCGGTCTAACACTAACTCTAAGGGAGCGGCTATAAAGTGTCGGTATATTACTAAGTCTAAGGGAGCGTCTATAAAGTGTTGGTTTATCACTAACTCTAAGGGAGTGGCCATAAAGTGTCGGTATATTACTAAGTCTAAGGGAGCGTCTATAAAGTGTGGGTTTATCACTAACTCTAAGGGAGCGTCTATTAAGTGTGGGTTTGTCACTAACTCTAAGGGAGCGTCTATAAAGTGTCTATTTGTCACTAACTCTAAGAGAGCGTCTATAAAGTTTCGGCATGTCACTAACTCTAAGGGAGCGTCTATAAAGTGTCGGTCTAACACTAACTCTAAGGGAGCGTCTATAAAGTGTCAGCATGTCATTAACTCTAAGGGAGCGTCTATAAAGTGTCGGCATGTCACTAACTCTAAGGGAGCGTCTATAAAGTGTCGGTCTATCACTAACTCTAAGGGAGCGTCTATAAAGTGTCGGTCTATCACTAACTCTAAGGGAGGGTCTATAAAGTGTCAGAGTCGACACTAGGGGAGTGTCGGTGTATGCTGTGGGAGATAAACAGTTTACTGCTTCAGCTTCCTTCAAACAATAATCACAGTGTCTATGTCTTAAGAACAAAGACTTAGTGTCAGAGAGTATATGTGTCTCTCTCTGTCTTTCTCTCTCTCTCTCTCTCTCTCTCTCTCTCTCACACACACACACACACACACACACACACATGCACACTAACAGCTATAAAACCACCACACACACACCTGCATGCATGTCTTCTCTCCCAGTTCAGTAGAGATGTCTTTCCTGCACACCACAACGCTGTTGATCCTCACAGGTGAGCAGGTGTTTTTTTTTTCTTCATGTCTAATCTTTTGTTCTTTGATCTTTGTAAAGTGTGTATGCCCTGTACGTCTGATTACATCTGATATAAGTTTGAATTAAACATCTTTACTCAGTTCTGTACATGCTCAACACTAAGTGTATTCGTGTTTTAGTACTGTCACACTCTGCTGTGTCTATGTGCATGACCGTGTGTGTGTGTTGTGCAGTTGTGTTTCCCACAGACACACACACTACACTGGAGCTGGCTGGTGTGGTGAAGTGCAGTACAGGACGCTCAGCACTCGCTTACATCATGTACGGGTGTTACTGTGGAGTAGGAGGGGAGGGGTGGCCCAGAGACCCCGCAGACTGGTGAGACACACACACACACACACACACACACACACACACACACACACACACACAGTGTATCATTACGATCATAGTGAGAGAGTGAACACATTCATTTAGAGATCAGGGCCTGCACCCTGTTATAATCTCACACACACACACACACACCTGCATCATGTGATTGTGTTCTATAGTAATGGCACAATCACACCACCACAGTTCCTCATACTGTAATCATCCCGTAACCATAGCAACCACTCGGGTGTGTTAGTGAACTCTGAGTGACTTTAATGTTTCCTCTCGGTCATACAGTGACACTCCCGAGGTTCTGTCCCGTTTCTGCTCTCACTGGGTATCAGGGGCTAACTCTAACCTGTGTGTGTGTGTGTGTGTGTAAGGTGTTGTCACAAGCATGACTGCTGCTATGCAAAGGCTGAGAACCGAGGCTGTTACACAAAGACACACGTGTATCCATGGAGCTGTGACAGTCAGCCGCTCGACTGTGGTACACAAACACACACACACACACTGACATTACTACTGACTTTATCATTGCAACCTGCTATTATAAATTGTGTGTGTGTGTGTGTGCAGGCTCTCTGACGGACCGCTGTGAGAAGATGTTGTGTGTGTGTGATCGAGAAGCAGCGCAGTGTCTGAGGAACGCTCCATATAACCTCAAATACGTGGCGTGGCCCGACTTCCTGTGTGGAGCCGAGCTACCGACGTGTGCTTACTACTGACACACACACACACACACACTAGTATTGATGTAGATTAATAATACTAAGCCATAATAACATTAGCTAGTATAACATGTTTGTCTTTCCCTGTGTGATTAACAGACTGAACTTGTTTATTTTCATTGTGTCACAATAAAAGCTGCAGTGTGTGTAAGAGACGTCATGTATTTCTGTCATTACGGGGACACACGGTCCTCACAACGCACAGAACACACTTATACATCACCAGGTTAAAGAGCATCAGATTTACACACTGCCTGAGCGACACACAAGGGACAATATTCATTATTATATCTAAAATAACACACACACAGACAGACACAATAATCTTCTGAAAGCACGACTCATTAAGATACTTTTATTGTGTAGAATTATTTTATATAAATTCAGCTCTGAAAAAAATGAAAAAATCATAAAATCATATAAAAAAATAAATTTAGAATAAAATTAATAGAAAATATTGAAAAGAAGTAATGAAACAGTAAACACACACACACACACACAAACACTGCATGATGACATCACTCAGACAGACAGACATCACAGATAAAGTTATTTTATTAACTCAGAATCTCTCACACAAAAGAGAACAAACACTCCTCATGGCTCCGCCTCCATCTACAGCTGGACTGTGATTGGTCAGTGGAGACAAAGCATTCATCTTATTGGTTGTTCAGAAAACATGTTTATTTTTGTTCTTTGTGTGTGTGTGTGTGTGTGTGTGTTTGTGTGTGTGTGTGTGGGATCTGTTGCAGTAGTGTGTGTGTGTGTGTGTGTGTGTGTGTGTGTGTGTGTGTGTGTGTGTGTGTAGGATCTGGTGCAGTAAGTAGTGTGTGTGTGTGTGTGTGTGTGTGTGTGTGTGTGTAGGATCTGGTGTAGTAAGTAGTGTGTGTGTGCGTAAGAGCTGTTGCAGTAGTGTGTTTGTGTGTGTGTGTGTGTGTGTGTGTGTGTGTGTGTCTCATTACTGGTGTGTGTGTGTGTGTAGGATCTGGTGCAGTAGTGTGTGTGTGTTGAAGGCGGGGCTGCAGTAGAGCCCCCAGTAGAAGATGCCGTTCCACACACATTGAGGCAGCAGAGGGCAGAGGAACAGGAAGAGCACGCTGTGAAGCCCCGCCCTCCAGACATGAGCAAACACAGTGTGGGGGAGTGTCCTGAAACACACACATATTAACACTGTGCTCTGACTGTATCAGTGTACTGAGGGGCGTGTGCGTGTCTCAGGTACCTGAGCGCTCCTTGGCTCCACCCCCTCCAGACGGCGTGTCCCTCCTGTAAGGACAGCAGCACGGCGTTCATCACCACGACCCGTGAAGTCCAGTAGTGCACGCTCAGCCAACCGAGAGCAAACTCCGCCAGCAGCTCGTACGGCACCAGCAGCCACTTCACCACGAACCACGCCCACTGCCACAGGCCCAGCCCCGCCCACTGCTGGAGACACACGCAGAGCCGACCATGTAGAGACCTAATCTATTAAACAGTGTGTGTGTGTGTGAGAGAGAGAGACACACCGTCGTCTCGCTGTGCTCACTGTGTGTGGGGCAGCAGGTGTGTATGAGCGGGAGGAAGGAGGCTTCGTATTCAAACAGGTAGAGGAGGAGGAGGGTGAAGCGGGGTGAGTCCTTCAGGGCGTAGACCAGGAACAGGGACTTCCCCTCATTCACCGTCTACAGAGAGAGAGAGAGAGAGAGACAGAGAGACAGAGAGAGAGAGACAGAGAGAGAGAGAGAGAGAGAAACAGAGAGAGAGAAACAGAGAAAGTGAGAGAGAGAGAGAGAGAGAGAGAGAGAGACAGTGACAGACAGAGAGAGAGAGAGAGAGAGAGAGAGAACACCGCTGCCTGTGTATTAGTGTATTTACGGTAGTGGTGCTATTCCAGGAGATTAGGCAGTTTTTGGGAGATTGAAAAATCTCACAGATTGAAAAAACTTGCCCTAATAATCAGAAGGTTTTGAGCTCATACCCCGGCACTTTTGGGGCCTTTTCAGATCAATAAGTGATTAGATCTATGTGTAGATCTATAAAAGTATGTGCACCCCTGACCAGTACATTGGTGAGATGTTCAGGGGTGCACATACTTTTGACAATTTCTAGGCCCACCGTGCCCTTCACCCTCTCCAGGATATCATGGAGAAGTTTTTTCAACATTACATTTGACTCTGTGATCCCAAAGTTTTCCTTTACACACACACACACACACACACACACACACACACATACACACACACATACACACACACACCTTGTACTCCCAGAGGTCACGTGGGGGTTTGACCCCGAGGGCCTGGACCCTGTTCAGCTCCTGCAGAATGGCCCGTCTGTGTGAGGGGTTCCCCATGAGGAACGGAACACCAGACAACTCCTCATCACCCAGCAGGTTTAACAACCTGACACACACACACACACACACACACACACATACAC
>JAAGKR010004537.1:0-28777 GCA_011419295.1 Clarias macrocephalus | reverse complement strand
TGAGAGAGAGAGAGAGAGAGAGAGAGAGAGAGAGACAGAGAGAGAGAAACAGAGAGAGTGAGAGAGAGAGAGACAGAGAGAGAGAGAGAGAGAAACAGTGACAGACAGAGAGAGAAACAGTGACAGACAGAGAGAGAGAGAGACAGAGAGAGAGAAACAGAGAGAGAGAAACAGTGACAGACAGAGAGAGAGAGAGAGAGACAGAGAGAGAGAAACAGAGAGAGAGAAACAGTGACAGACAGAGAGAGAAACAGTGACAGACAGAGAGAGAGAGAGAGAGAGAGAGAGAGAGAGAGAGAGAGAGAGAGAACACCGCTGCCTGTGTATTAGTGTATTTACGGTAGTGGTGCTATTCCAGGAGATTAGGCAGTTTTTGGGAGATTGAAAAATCTCACAAATTGAAAATACTTGCCCTAATAATCAGAAGGTTTTGAGCTCATACCCCGGCACTTTTGGGGCCTTTTCAGATCAATAAGTGATTAGATCTATGTGTAGATCTATAAAAGTATGTGCACCCCTGACCAGTACATTGGTGAGATGTTCAGGGGTGCACATACTTTTGACAATTTCTAGGCCCACCGTGCCCTTCACCCTCTCCAGGATATCATGGAGAAGTTTTTTCAACATTACATTTGACTCTGTGATCCCAAAGTTTTCCTTTACACACACACACACACACACACACACACACACACACACACACACACACACACACACACACACACACACCTTGTACTCCCAGAGGTCACGTGGGGGTTTGACCCCGAGGGCCTGGACCCTGTTCAGCTCCTGCAGAATGGCCCGTCTGTGTGAGGGGTTCCCCATGAGGAACGGAACACCAGACAACTCCTCATCACCCAGCAGGTTTAACAACCTGACACACACACACACACACACACACATTAAACATTTCCTACAATTCCTGTAGACAGTGTGTGGGCGGAACCGGACCTCCTCCTGACCTGCCGTTCACCTGCTCCCGGTTAAAAACCTCTCTGTACTGACTGGTCCAGGACCCGAGCTGCTCCATCCACAGTGTGACATCATCCACCGTCCACCTGCTGATTGGCTTCCTGACCAGGTCGTCATGGCGAGTTCCTCCACTGAACCAGCGGAACATCAGGAAGATCACCTGCACACACGCACACACACATATACAGACATACACACATATGGTACATACATATGAATAATAAGTGCACGCAAACACACACACACACCGTGACACAGCTGAGTGTGACGAGCACGCCGAAGCAGAAGCTTCCCGCTCCTCCTGATCTGTGATTGGTCTGTTCATCTCCAAAACGCTGGAATGCCAAGAGCGAGCGAGAGACTCGGACGTCACTCTGGATCTCCTCACGCCTCCTCCTCATGTCCGCCTCGTAAAGCTTCTCCACAGCATCCCTACACACACACACACACACACACACACACACATAGAGCATGGTAATGAAAGACAGCAATGGTCACCCTGACCATGAGGAGTGTGTGATGATAAACACCCTGACCATGAGGAGTGTGTGATGATCAACACCCTGACCGTGAGGAGTGTGTGATGATCAACACCCTGACCGTGAGGAGTGTGTGATGATCAACACCCTGACCGTGAGGAGTGTGTGATGATCAACACCCTGACCGTGAGGAGTGTGTGATGATCAACACCCTGACCGTGAGGAGTGTGTGATGATCAACACCCTGACCGTGAGGAGTGTGTGATGATCAACACCCTGAACGAGAGAAGTATGTGATGATCAACACCCTGACCGTGAGGAGTGTGTGATGAACCTGAGCAGGATGTTGACTTTGGGGAAGCCCTGCCATGCCTCCCGGCACTCGGGACACTCTGTGCGGCGTGACGACTCCCACCACTGGGCGAGGCAGTGACGGCAGAAGCTGTGGCCGCAGGTCAGCGTGGTCGGGTTCACCAGCACGTCATAACAGCAGTGACACGACAGCACACACTCGGCGTCAGGGTACGGCCGCGGTCTCAGGTCATGGTCAGACATCAGGGCTTCACGCTCGGCATCTACACACGACGCACAACTGAGGTGACGCTACAGGTGAAAACAGCACAGGAGACAACACAGGTGTGTGTGACAGGTGAGACATGCCTGCTAACACCCCTTGAGCTTTTCCACAATTTTCTCACGTTACAAGCGCAAATGTAAATGTCTTTTATTGGGATTTTATGTGATAGACCGACACAAAGTGTCTATATAACTAACTACTCACGACAGTATCTCCTCACTGCTGTATCACCTCACTGCTGTATCTCCTCACTGCAGTATCTCCTCTCTACTGTATCTGCTCACTGCTGTATCTATTCACTGCTGTATCTCCTCTTTACTGTATCTCCTCATTACAGTATCTCCTCTCTACTGTATCTATTCACTGCTGTATCTCCTCTCTACTGTATCTCCTCACTACTGTATCTCCTCTCTACTGTATCTATTCACTGCTGTATCTCCTCTTTACTGTATCTCCTCATTACAGTATCTCCTCTCTACTGTATTTATTCACTGCTGTATCTCCTCTCTACTGTATCTCCTCTCTACTGTATCTCCTCATTACAGTATCTCCTCTCTACTGTATCTCCTCATTACAGTATCTCCTCACTGCTGTATCTCCTCATTATTCACTGCTGTATCTCCTCTCTACTGTATCTCCTCTCTACTGTATCTCCTCACTGCTGTATCTCCTCATTACAGTATCTATTCACTGCTGTATCTCCTCTCTACTGTATCTATTCACTGCTGTATCTCCTCTCTACTGTATCTATTCACTGCTGTATCTCCTCTCTACTGTATCTATTCACTGCTGTATCTCCTCTCTACTGTATCTACTCACTGCTGTATCTCCTCATCACAGTATCTCCTCACTGCTGTATCTCCTCACTGCTGTATCTCCTCTCTACTGTATCGCCTCATTACAGTATCTGCTCACTGCTGTATCTCCTCATCACAGTATCTCCTCATCACAGTATCTCCTCACTGCTGTATCTCCTCATTACAGTATCTCCTCATTACAGTATCTCCTCACTGCTGTATCTCCTCATTACAGTATCTCCTCATTACTGTATCTCCTCACTGCTGTATCTCCACATTACAGTATCTCCTCAATGCTGTATCTCCTCATTACAGTATCTCCTCAATGCTGTATCTCCTCTCTAGACACATAAGGCTGCTATCAGCAACAGGTTTTAGATTTTCACCTTACAATAGGTAAATATATAAAGAAATCAATAAAACCATATTTAAAGATTAATGCTTGGAAGGTGACAACCAAGCTAAAGAGCTAGCTAGCCATGGGTGCCAGGCTAAAGATGACTATGCTAAGCTAATCCACACAGGTTAGCACACATAACCTTCAGACTAGCACACTGTCCTGGCTCTCAGACCGGAAGTAGATTACGTTTACCTGAGGACACAGGTGTGTTTAAACGGAGCAGACATTAATCAGGTGTCACTACATCCTTTAGCTCACATTTAGCTAAGCTAGGCTAGGCTAAGCTAACAACACAGAGACACACCTGAGCTGCGTTCAAGTGCTCTGACATTCTCACACCCACTTCACTGTTCTACACGGACTGTGACGTCACTGCAGCTCTCTCACACCACCTAGTGACCAGGAGGGGAGAGTGATTCTGGATCATACTGGATATATTAAACAAAATCAGAAGTCTTTTACAAATACATCATCATCATCATTATTATTATTATTATTATTATTATTATTAGTGTTGTTGTTCTTCTTCTTATCTTACTATAACATCAGCCTTATCGTAGTCATAGTGTTCGAGGGCTCACTTGTTTAGTTTTTCTCTAAGGATTTAATTGTATTTTTTTTTTACAATCATGCGGGCCGTTTTTATTCCTCTGTATTTACAGTTCAGAGAGGGTGTGTGTGTGTGTGTGTGTGTGTGTGTGAGGGTTAAAGTCCCTTCACATTAAAATGAGCTCCATTTATATTTATGTTAATTTGCTGTGTGTGATTTAAAAACGTTTGTGTTTTGTTTTATCAGTCACAAAATGTAGTTTCTTTTATAATGTAAACTCAAATGTTGTTAAAATAAGTCACTGCCTTGAAGGTACTTCATGTGGACAGTTTGTTTGTTTGCTTTTTAAGAAAAATGTCAATATCTAATCATAAATGATTTCAAACAGAGTTAGATTTTTTTTACATTATTTTTCTTTAAAGAAAGTAACTGAAATTAATAAAAGCCACCAAAATGAAATGAATACAATATTTTCCGTATGTTAATGTCAGTTATCTTCAGTTATTGTAAGTTGATGCTGTGTCTCAGTGATGAAATGTTCAGCCGCAGAAGTTTTTCAGCCTTAAGTCTCTTCACAGCTTCCAAAAATATTTACGTACATTGACTTTTATTTTGAAATATGGCGTCACACCGGAACCGGAAGTGTGAGTTTGTGGTATCCGGATTGACTCGCGCTTCACAGGGCGCTACACTGCTACAGTCTCGGTAAATAAACGCATCTGTACGGCTTAACATAAGCAAAACACCATTATTATTATTATTATTATTATTATTATTATTATTACTTTAGATGTTAATTAAAGCAGAGAGATTGTGTGTTTAACGACACACACACACACACACAGCGCTGTCTTCAGCAGGAGGTGAAGTTTCTGGCTTCATTGTGTGTGTTTGTGTGCGCTAGCTAGCGTTAGCTCACTGCTAACTGTAACACACACACACACGCACACACACACACACACACACACACACACACACTGTTAATTCCACTGTGTTTAGAGAGTAATTGTGTAAATAATTTTAAATGCCTCATTAAAATTGATTTATTCAGTCATTAGGATCATTTAAAGGGAAGTGTGTGTGTGTGTGTGTGGGGGGGGGTGTATGTAATACTTTCTGATAAAACATTTGCTAATGATGCACTCACTCTCTGTCATGTAAATAACTGTGTGTGTGTGCGCGCGCGCGCTTCTCTTGCCTATCTCAGGTGTGCTGAATCAGGAACAGACAGGTCACACAAGGTCGCTCCTCTCTCTGTACAGGACTGGGTTTAAGTCTCAGTGTCATGAGCCACACAGGGTTTTTCATCCGCGCCAGAGAGGAGGAGAAGAGCTGGACGGAGACAGAGAGGGGGACGGAGAGAGAGACGGGCGCGGTGCTGAGCGGAGAGGAAGTGAGAGACTTCTACCAGAGTCTGTTTAAGGACCAGGATGGAGCGAGGACGGAGAGACGCCGAGGGAGAGCAAGAGAGAGTGAGCTGTGCAGACACACACACAGACACACACAGGGTCTTTACAGAAAGCCTGCATCGGATAAAAACTGATATGTATGACTCTCAGGACGATCGTATACGGAATACACAGTGCAGTCGAGCTAAAAGTATGCACACCCTTAACTCAATCCTCCTCACATGACCTGATCCAGGACAGACACCTGAGGTCACGTTCACGGTTTTGTAAAGGGAAGGTTGAAGAGAGAGCGCTGAAGATGATTTATGTAATTCACACCTGATTCACCAGGTGGCGATGGGTGTATATTAACAATAATGATGTGGTCTGGAGGTGTGATGATCATACCGTGATTATTTTTATCAGCAGCTCATGTGTCGACTTCAGAATCTGTCTATAATTAAACTTGATATTTATATACATTTTTATTCGAGCTGATTGAAATGTTAGTTTATCTATGATCCTACAGGTGGTGCTATAACCTTTTCTCAAATTGACAGGCACCACAGCGCCCCCGTGTGGTAGGAGAGGATTATTATTAAAGTCTGTTTGGAATCATAAAATTTAAAAGAAAAAAAATTGTTTATATTTATAAAGTGAACAGGTAACTCTAGCAAGTCAACCAATCAGGAAACGCCTTATGTGAGATCACAGATAACAGGCAGGTGGTGGTAATCATCATGCAGTAACACACATGCTGGGTGGATGTGGAACGAACACCAGGGCAGTTCAGATCAGAGTCAGCGTAGCTTTGGTTGTAAAGCGTGACGTTAGCGTGACTTTGCTACGGCACCCTTTTACACTTCTCTTTCTCTTACAGGTGGACGAAAAAGAGGCGTAGCTCGTGAAGGAGACGGAGTGGCCAAGAGTCCCGGCGGTGAGGTCATGACCTCGGGCACGGCGCCCCCCGCAGGGCACGCGGACGGATACAGGCTGCTGCGGTGCGCGGAGCAGGGGGACGTGCGGGGACTGGAGGACGTCCTGAGACGGGGCTGTGACCCCAACTTCAGAGACCAGTTCAACTGGACCGCCCTGATGAGCGCCGCCTACTCCGGCAGAACACAGGCGGTCCGGGTCCTGCTCCACCGGGGGGCGCTGTGGAGATCAGTCACAGACACACAGGTCAGGGGACGGGGTCATGTCTCTCTCTCTCTCTGTTTCCTATGTTCTTTCTGTCTGTCCCACTTTTGTCTCTCTGTTTTATTATCTCTGTCTGTGTCTCTGTAGGGGAGAGACGCGTGTGATCTGGCTCGTCTCGCTGGTCATCAGGACATCGTTACTCTCCTGGAGGAGCTTAGCATCACACACACCTCACACACGCCTGCAGATACAACACGCAGGTACGTGTCTGTGTGTGTTTTTACACGTTACACTTTTTTACACTTTATGTACATAAATAGAGCAGTGATTATAAACCCTGTGTGTGTGTCCGCTCAGGCGCCCTCCCTCTCGGTGGTGTGACGTGTGTGAGGTGAGCTACACGGACAGCGCTCACACACACTCCTCGTCCACGCTGCACCAGTTCAGCCTGAGGCGCTCCCCCTCGCTCCCCCACTACTGCCTCGCCCCCTCCAGCGTGGGGTACAAGGTCATGCTGAGTCTGGGGTGGGATCCTCGCTCCGGACTCGGCCCGGGACATGCGGGCCGCCGCGACCCCGTCGGCACCATCCTCAAATCGGACACCGCCGGCCTCGGGTTCGGGGCCGCGTCCAGGTCGAAGGTTACGCACTTCAAGGCCAACGACGAGCGGGCGGTCTACAGGGCGCCGGAAAGACGGGAGGAGAGACGGGAAAGAGGGACGACGCTCCGCGCTAAGGCCATGAGGAGGACGGAGGAGAGACGGAGACAGTGGGAGAGAGACTTCCGCTCCTCCTTTAACATCGACCCCTGACCTCATTGCCCTCTACTGACGGGACAGAATGGTTAATTTAATCATCACTGAGGTTCCTCTCCCTCACGCTGGAGATGTGACCTTAGGACAGGGGGAGACACCTCCCTCCGCTACGGAGGAGTGGGCGTGTCCATGGGAGGAGTCAGAGCAGGTGAAGGAGAGTTCATGCAGCCGAGTTCTGACACTTGCTCACACTGGATCTCTGTTCCTCTCTGTGGAAGGAGAAGGATTATTATTATAGCACGATGATGGAAGTCTTCAGTCACAACACTGTGATGGTTAAACACTACGGGTGTGTGTGAGAGTTTGTGAGAGTGTGTGTGTAAATGATCTGTTATTATCTGTTTCTGTGGTTTTGGAAAAGCAGTCATTCAAATGTCTACAAAATCTACAATCGGCAGTGAAATGATCATCTGCTCTGGGTGGACCAGGACACCGGGAGACGTACAGACAGACAGAGACAGAGAGAGACGTACAGAAAGAGAGTTTAGATTTTAAGGCGAGATTCAGATAGAAAGAAAGACAGGGACTTTCTCTCATGTAAGAGAGACGGTGTGAGAGAGAGAGAGAGACAGTACAGTGGTTTGTAGACGACCCTGAGTGGACGTGTCGTTACCCAGCAGCACGAGTGAACACGTCCTAACTGCGTTAGTTTATTCACCGCTAGCTGACTCGGACTAGGTTCAGACTAAACTTTTAGTGACGATGTTATGGAGAGGACACAGGAAATGTCTGCAGCACATCCACAGGGTTTATGAGCATTATAATCAGGTCACGTAGAGAGCACACACACACACACACACACACTTTTTCTAAATAAAGGTCGTATCGTTCAATCCCCGTGTCCCAGAGGAGAGGATTAGCATCTGTTTAGCCGCGCCTGTCCTGACCTTTTCGGCTCAGTGTGTGTGTGGGGGGGTGAGACAGCTCTGCGGGTCTCCCGAGTCTTAGTCTGCCTTCTGCTGTTCCACACACGCGCGCACACACACACACGTTCATCCAGTCATAACAGGAGAGCTGTATGAATGATGTCATGTGTAAGCCTCTTTGCTAATGACTGAACACAAATATTACAAGTAAATTCCTGTAAAAAGCCAAACACCTTCTATGTGTGTATTTTGTTGTTGATAAATTCTGAGCAGTCTCTTCGTTACCATGGAAACGGTATAGGATGTTTGCGCGGCGTAACCCGTCACGTCAAACAGCTCGAGCGTGACGAGTGATGGAGAAGGAGGAACGCATACGGTAATGCACGGAAACGCGTAACCATGGAAACGTGCACAGCCAATCAGATCACAGCATTCAGACCTGTGAATCTGGTGGCCCGAGAGGTGCACGCAAGCACTCAGACGCTCTGTGAGCAGCAGGCGGAATGTACGAATTGGAAAAAGACCCTCTACCTTCTCATGAAAGTGGGCGGAGTTTCTGTGGTGGGTGTAGTTTGGTGACATCATTTCCCGATTAGAGTTTCGCTCGTCCCTTCTTTCTTTTTTGAGCAGATATGTTGATTCTTTAACGTTTAATTGTTTGGTATGTGCTGTGTTTAGCTCCGCCCACACACCCATGGTAATGTAAATACACAACATTTATCTACAGCTTCTTATGGCTGCTGTAGTTGGTGATGTTGAGGTAGAGTGACGGAGGAGGAGGAGCATCTGCACCGCCTTGTATTATAATTAGCAGCAAGGTGTGGCCATGTTTGCCCGCCTCCATCACATGACAAAGCGCAAGTCAAACAGTTTTAGCATGCTAAGCGTTAGCAGAGTAGCGATAACCGTACCTGGACAGACTCCGTACGGCCTCAGTGTGTGGGACGGATTGGGGGACGGATTGTTAAGGCAGCGCGCAAGGACTCTCCATGACACCGTTGTGACCTGAAATCACCTTTTTTCCTTTTTCAGAGGCGTGCGTTTGATGATCGGACGTTAGCCTGGATGCTAAGGACTCAAAAAGAGAAATGGAAATGAACGATATCAAACCAAATCCTGTTAATAGCGCCGCTGCCATAGCGAGTGGGGGAGGGGTGCGATCTCACATGCTGTCATGCAAGGAAAGAAAAGAAACAAAAAGGAGAGAAAGAATGATCGGGGACATGAGAGGAGAGAGGACAGAGGCATGCTGGACAGACGGAGAGAGCACTCCGCTGGAAGTCATTTCAGCACCTCATCAAAGATGGCCGCCGGGAGCGGACCGGTGCTCAGCGCGGCTTTTCATCGGTAACTCTGGCTTTAACATTCAAATATTAGCCTTTCATATTCTCAGTCTCCTTTCTCTGGCGTCCCAGTGAAGGGCGCGAGGGCGTTAGAGGAGGCCTCATTGTGCCGCTCGCTCAAAGCCACGGCGTCAATTCTTCTGACTGCCGTGCCTGAAAGCATGCGCTCGTCCTCGCACATCAAAGCACACGCTGCAGAAGGGGGGCCACTTTAAACTTTGGAATAAAGATGTTTAACTAACAGCAGGGGGCAAATCCCATAATGCACTGCAACTAATCCAATCAGAACACTTACACACACACACACACACACACACACACACACACACACACACACACACACACACTTGTACACTCACAGAGCAGGTGGAGCAAGTTCTGGCTGAAGAAACCAGCGTGTAATTTTCCTTTAGAGAAATAAACCATAACTCATTCGCAACGAGATGTTGACATCAGGACACCAGATGAGTTAAGGGTCATCATCACAGCAGTTACAGAAGAAGTGGCCAGTGTAGATGTACCACACTGAAAGTGTGTTGACATAAAATATTAAAGGGCCCTGGCACTGAGCTTTGAGGGACACCTGTAGATGGTTTACAAGCAGCAGATAATGGATCCTCACCATGTCGCTAGAGAAGGTGACCGCAGTAAAGTGGACATCTATAGACGGGGGCCAAAAGTTGTGAGAATAAGGCAAATATTTTTTTTCACAAAAATTTCCTTCAGTGTGTTTAGATCTTTGTGTCAGATGTTACTCTGGTGTACTGAAGTATTACAAGTGTTTCATGAGAGTCAAAGGCTTTTATTGACAATTACATTAAGTTTATGTAAAGAGTCAGTATTTGCAGTGTTGATCGTTCTTATTAAAGACCTCTGTGATTCGCTCTGGCATGCCATCAATCAACTTCAGGGCCACACCCTGACTGATCGCAGCCCATTCTTACATAATTAATGCTTGGAGTTTGTCAGAATTTGTGAGTAATTTTCTCTAAAGAGACCCATTTCTGAGTCTTTGGAGCATCTGAAAAAAATTGTCTGGAAAAGAGAAGGTGAGCACTACCATCAGTCCTGTGTCATGCCAACAGTAAAGGAGGTCGCTTCTCACCCAAGATTCACAATTTTGACAAAGAACACAGCCATGGCCTCTGAGTGGCGCAGTGGTAAAGCGCTCACCCTATCATCCGGAGATCGCTAGTTTGAATCCCGGGTGGTGCTGTAACCTCTCGCAGCCGGAGGTCTAGAGAGAGCTGATTGGCTGAGCTTTCTCAGAGGGGTGTCTGTGAGCTCGCGCAATCAAGGGCGTCTGTGAGCTCGCGCAACAGAGGGAGCGGATAGCGCTGTCCTCCGAGTGTGTTACGCCACCCCCAACGGTGCGCGAGCGAGCAGTTCGAAAAGATGCGGTCGGCTGGCATCATGTGGTTCGGAGGAGACACGTGATAGTCTTCGGCCCTCCCGGCTGAGTGCTAGTAGTAGCCCCCCCCCCAAAAAAAAGAACACAGCCATGAATGTAGAACGGTACAAAAACATCCATCCTCCAAGAGTAACTTCTCCCAACCATCAAAGTTTGCCTTTTCAGCATGATAGAGCTCTTTACCATAAAGCAATAGTCATACAGTTACTAAGTGGCTCGGGGTACAAAGCATGCGCATTTTGGAATTGTGTCCAGGAAATGTTCAGGAAACTTCCCAGACCTTAATCACATTGAGAACTTGTGTGAGGACAAACACAAACACACAAACTCCAAGCATTGATTATGTAAGAATGGGCTGCGCCATCAGTCAGGATGTGGAATAGAAGGTGACTGACAGCATGTCAGGGTGAATTGCAGAGGTCTTGAAAAAAAGGAAAATATTAAATTTTTGCATAAACTTAATGTAATTGTCAATAAACGCCCTTGACCCTAATGAAATGTTTGTAATTATAGTAGAACAGAGTAACATCTGATCTCAAAACACTGATGCAGCAGACTTTTTGATAATTAATAACTGTGTAATTCTCAGAACATTTGGCCACAGGTGTACAGGAGGATACTGGTTAATTTTGATTGAACTGAGGACAGGTTGGAATATCTGGAGGTTCTCAGGTCCTATTCCTTTTACTAGAATAAAGCAGGGTTCTGAAGGCACCAGGTGTATGTGGTCCTCAGGAGAGAAGAAGTACGATCTGCTTTGGAACAAAGGCTCCTAGGTCCTCAGGGTGGTACGACAATATGACTTTTTAGCTCTCAGGATTGGGGGACCAGGAGGTTCTTGCTCCTCAATCCCAACCTAGAGGTCCACAAAAAGAGGTATTCTGCTCCAGTTTCTACTCCAATGGTCTACAAGATGGGGTAGACGCAGGGTCGGGATGGTAGAAGTCTGAGTTTACAGACATGATGATGATGATGAGGGATCTGGGTGGAAGCAGGTGTTTGGTGATCTCATGATGGTGGAAAAAGGTTCGAGAGGGGAGCAGAGGTCAGAAGCAGAGCAGATTGAAGGTAATCTGAAAGTACTGAGGAGAGTCAATTTGTACCTCTGGAGTTGTACATTTTTTTCACAAACTGCCTCAAAAGTGTAATGGAGTTAATGAGATGGAGAAGATGCGGCACTGACAGCTGGAGCACAATAATATATTTAAAAAACATACATCATCCTCAGCTCGTTAACTTTTATGACCTTCAGAAGCCTGTCAATAAGAACACAACTTGGAAAGTAAGTGTGTGTGTGTGTGTGTGTGTGTGTGTGTGTAGGAGACAGACGCAGCAGAGACATCATGCTGCAGTACATCAGACCCACTATGGGGTGACCTTATACACACACACACACATACCACCCTTACCTCTTATTTCGTCTTCTTCACCTTCCTTCTCCCTGGAGTCAGAGAGACCGAGAACTAGTTTCATGTGTGATTCATGAGTGTGTGTGTGTGTGTGTGTGTGTGTGTGTCTCCTGTGGATGGCTGAAAGGTCAGGCTCATTGTCTTAGGGAGTGCTTAAGGAAGAGACTCACACTGGGTTATTAATTATTTCTTTGTGTTTAGTCTTTTGGGATCTTTATTGCGTTTAGACACACACACATACACACATGTTAAATCTTTAATAAACCTTTCTTATGCACATTCTTCACCAGTTTGTTTTTCGCCAGTGTCTTGACTTGTACTGTGTGTAAGTGAAATAAACTCATAAACAAATTATATTGAACATTACACCCTATCACTCTCTTCAACAGGTGTTATAAGCATGTGCACTCGTGAGCATCACTCAACATTCAGAGTGATTACATCATTACAGAGTGTCTCAGGTTATACACGCTAGTTCGTCCATTATTAGACATCACCGCTGTGTGAGCCTCAGGAGCTAGCTCTCTGCTCAGGGCATCTAAAATACCTCAAACACAAACAAGTCAGGTATAACCTCCTACCTTCTAACTGGAGAGAGTGCCTGTGTCTACCTGTTAGCTTTAGGAGCTCTCTGATCAAACCTGGAGCTGCTAACATGGCTTTCAGCATCACCATGAACACCAAGATGTAAATAAATTAATTAATTAATTAATTAATAATAAAAATAAATAAAACTTCAGTACCTCAGGGGTCCAGTTTGGGACCTGGATATAGAACCTGGACTTATCTGCAGACTTAGGGTCAACTAGAGCACAGTTTGGTACATGGGATAGGATCTAGCCCTGGGACTTGGTGTATGCTAGAGAGTGATCTTTGGTAGTTTAGCGCACAAGTTGGGATTTAGCCTAGGGAGTAGGTGTCTATTAGAGCGCACAGTTTGGTAGTTTTATGTACAGGTTGGGATCTACTCCGGCGGACTTGATATCTCCTAGAGCAGACAGTTTGGTAGTTTGGAGCATAGGTTCTAGCCCAGGGACTAGACTATTAGAGTGGGCAGTTTGGGATTTTGGAGCCCAGGTTGGGATCTAGCCCAGGGACTTGATGTCTACTAGAGCTTGGTAGTTTGATGTACAGGGCAGGATCTAGCCTATGGACTTGGTGCCTTCTCGAGTGCAGTGTTTCATAGTTTCACTTTCAGGGCTCGATTTAGCTCGGGGACTACTGTAGGTGTCTACTAGAGTGGGCGATTTGGGAGTTTAGGTCATCCCCTGTATGAGAGGTTTTTATGAGTGGTCCAGCTCAAAACTCTCCACACCAACACTTAACAATATATTTTCTGGACCATACAAACCACCTACACACCTCAATCATCCACCTTTTACTAACTTACAATTTAGACGTTTTAATGCTGACATTTGGAATTTCTCTTCTGATCAATAAAGTATCTATCTATCTATCTATCTTTTATTCAGTGTGTTTATTTTTCAAGTCTAGGAGCACGCCCTCTGTACTCTGGAGAGGAGGGACAAGGCATTTTGATATCTAAAGGTCACACTGGTCAATTCATGAAATTCCTGTAACATGAACTGATGATTGATCAGAGACAGACTATGTAGTAGTGTACAGTGTAGATAAAGATAAAGTCTGAACTAACTCTGGGTTAAATATTCAGGGTTATATATACGGGTTAAACTCTGTGGCATCTCTTCAGTCCTGATGTGGGACAGCTGCTGACATTTTTCCCAACTGCTTTGAAAACATGTTGAGGTTATTAGGCGTACCTCAGGGCCTGATATAGGGCACATACACGTTCTGTTTTATTCATGTTTCTATTTTGTTTTCCTGAATGAACTCTGTTTAGAAATAATCTACACACTCCACACACACACACAGTGTTTGTAAACGCTGAAGTAGTTATAATTTTCCCACAGTGTTAGTGTAAGTGCTGCTGCAGTGCTGACCCTCGTGTCCTTGAGGGAAATCCTTTAGTAACGGTCAGTCACAACACCTCACCTGCAACGATGTTCAAGACTCACCTCTCTACATCTCTGTTAGCTGGAACACAAAGGCAAACAGGACAAAATGATGGAGAGAAAGACAATTGGCATGAATGTTAACAAAAATATGACATTGTTGCCAAAACAATTATAAAACATTAATTATATTATAAATAACTGAACTGAACTGAACTGAGAGACAGAGAAAGAGAGAAATGTTAATAAACAATAAATAATGTAAACCCACAGCTGAGACATCTCATCATTCTGATTCATACACATTATTCCATTTTATACACATTTCTATAATTTTCTTTTGATTCTGTAAAACTTGCTTGCAGTATACAAATAAAATTGAATTGAAGTGATAATGTGTGTGCGTGTGCATTAAATATTCCCCAGCAGCAGTTAATGAATATTTATTAATAAATCACTTGTGACTCCCTCTCTCTCTCTCTCTCTCTCTCTCTCTCTCTCTCTCTCACTCTCAGTGCAGGATGAAGTGCTCAGCCTCTCCTCTCTGGCAGCTCACACACTCCATCATATCTACAGACGACTTTGAGATCACACCTTCGTCCAGATCTTCTGCTGTAAGTTTTGTGTGTGTGTGTGTGTGTGTGTGTGTGTGTGTGTGTGTGTGTGTGTGTGTGTGTGTGTGTGTGTGTGTGTGTGTGTGTGTGTGTGAGAGAGAAACGTAGCCCTGGTGCTAGCTGATGGTTTCACATGGAGCCTGTCTCTTTTTACGTTTGTGATGTGGTCCATCGGTCAGATAAGAGAACAGCAGATGAACATCTGAAGCCTGTGTGTGTGTTTTACAGTAAACCATACTGAGTGATGGTGCAGTGTGATGATATCAGAAGTGTTTATTTGTTAAATAATTATTATTATTAACATCCAAAATGACCTCAGTGATGTAATATCACACACCACACTTTAAAGGTCGCGTATTAAGCTTCTTTCTAAACAAGTTGTCATAGAGATCTAAAATCCAAAAAATGTTCTAGCTGAAACACTCCTCCGATATTGTACTTGACTTTCTTGGCTTGACTTTCTTTGTTTCTTTTCCAAACGCGCCGTTTCACTGTCTGTAGCTTTAAATAGCCCCGCCCCCATCCCCGAATGCCCCCCTGTGAAAGTGCATTGCCCTTTCACACAGAACACAGGGACTGGAAATGTCCGCCAACCAAGCATTTCTCACCTGACCTCTTTATTAAATCACACAGCAGAATCTTTATCCTCAATCTTTCCATTTCACCAGCACGCCCCTGATTCACTAGGCTCCACCCCCAAACCCTAAACAAGGATGACCATGCAAGCGGCAGGTTGTCATAGCGATGCGGTTAGCCATTTTGGAGATGGTGTCCTTCGTCCTCCGGTTCCAGGAGAGGAGAACGTTAAAACGGACGCAGTTCGGCCTGAGAGCTACGAACCGGAGGGAAGGGCGTCGCCTGACCACGCCCATCCGAGTTGGGCGGAGTCACTGAGCACGCTGCTGGAGGACCAGGACGGAATCGTACTGTTTCGGGATTTCCTCTCACAGGAGGGAAGCACTGACGTCATCGACTTCTGGTTAGCCTGCAGTGGATTTCGGTTAGCGCACTGCGCTCCTCTGAGGTACGACTCTTTCTGATAATAAACTGTCTGCTATTGTGATGATGTCATAATCTAACCTTCACATTGACAGCACTAGCATTTAACCAATGCTAACTTCCTAAACAGCTGCTCGTCCACATCAGCGGACATCTTGGACAAGCGGAGACTTAAACTCGCTAAAGCCATCTACAGGAAGTACATCACCAGTGGCGGAATCGTAGCCAAGAGAATCAAAGCGGTGACAAAGAGCTGGATTCGCGAGCGCATCCGTCACGCACAGCTGGACTCCACGCTGTTCGAATGGGCGAGGCAGGAAGTACAGGACGCCATGGAGGTGGAAGCGTATCCCGACTTCCTCAGGTCTGACGTCTTCATGACGTATGCACGGGATGTCTGCGCTGAACATGAAAGTCACAACTGGGAAGTAAACGGTCAGAAACAGGAAACAGGAAGTAACAAGAAGGAAGTAATGAACTCTGAACAGGAACCAGACAGCAAACAGGAAGTAAACAGCCTTATACAGGAACCAGGAAGTGGAACAAAGGAGCTAAAACAGAAAGAAGAAAATGTGCAACAGGAAGGGCCGAGGTTTATTCCCGAGGTGGTAGAGAAGAGAGAGTGGGCGGGGCCTGAGAGAGTCTCAGCCAATCACAGGGGATCTGAGCACTGGGAGGCGGGGTGAGTCTAATCTCACAATAATGTGATATTCTCTCACTCTCCCTCTGTCTGTCTGTCTGTTTGTTTGTCTTTTTTGTCTCAGTATCTGTCTTTTTGACTGTCTCTCTATCATTTTGTCTGTCATCTGTTTGTCTCACTACCTGTCTGTCTCTCTCTGTTTGTCTCACCCCTGTCTTTTTCTTTATCTTTCTTGTCTGTCTCACTCTCCGGCTCTGTCTGTCTGTCTGTCTGTCTCACTCTCTTTTTTTTATTTATTTGTCCCCGTGTTTGTCAGTTTCTCTCACTGTCTCTCTACCTGTCCGTCTCTCTCTTTTTCTCTGCCTTTTGTCTGTCTCTCTGTCTCGCTCTGTTTGTCTCACACCAGCCTTTTTCTTTATCTTTCTTCCCTGTCTCACTCTATTTTTTGTCTCTCTCTCTGTATGACAGGTATAAACTGAAGCATAGGATCATACAGGGGTGTGTCAGAGTCGACACCCACAAAACATCCCTCTTTCACAAACTTGTAAGTGTGTGTGTGCGTGTGTGTGTGTGATGTTATGCCTAATTAGTTTGTGAGTTTGTGTGTGTCTTCCTGTGAGGAATGATGTAAATGATTGACTTACATTGTAATTGGAGCGTGTGTGTGTGTGTGTGTGTGTGTGTGTGTGTGTGTGTGTAGGCTACAGAACGTCCACACAGAGCCGTATAAGTTTGCTGCTGATCTGATCAGCCGTCTGGAGCTCGTTCAGAGGGAGAGAGAGGACTGGAGACGAGCGGAGGAACATCTACACCCAGTCTATTCGGTGCGTGCGTGCGTGTGTGTGTGTGTGTGTGTGTGTGTGTGTGTGTGTGTATAAACCTATAGTAATTACTGAAGGGTTCTTTGTGTTGCAGGAAGACGATGATGATGAGGTTTCCATGGCGACCTCCTCGTGCCCCGCCCACCCTGGCTCCTCCAACTCCATGGCCCAGTGGTGTGACACTCACCCTCAGAATCCTGACATCGTCCCGGATGAACATGGGCAGGGTGTGAGACGGACGCCCAGCCAGAGTTCACCTGTAACACACACACTCTCACACACCTGGCATCATGGGGACGTGGCGGGAGCCAATCAGAGACAAGCTCTAGGCTACAGGTGTGTGTGTGTGTGTGTGTGTGTGTGTGTGTGTGTGTGTGTGTGTCGGCCAAAAAAGATGAGAAGGGTTTAAAAAAAAAAAAAAAGTCTTTAATATTTTCCGCACTGTTTGTTTCACCTCCAGGGGGCAGTGTGTGTGTGAGAGCATGACGGTGGCGTATTATTTCTGTGGAGAGCCGATTCCCTACAGGATGACGGTCAGGGGCGGAGCCATCACCCTAGGGCACTTCAGAGAGCTGCTCACCCGGAGGGGGGCGTACAGGTCTCACACACACACACACACACACACACACACACACACACACACACCATAGTAACAACATCATATTCAGGTTTCTGCCATGAGCAGGTGTGTGTAACATGGGTTATCTGTGTGTGTGTGTGTGTGTGTGTGTGTGTAGGTTTTTCTTTAAGAAGCCCAGTGAGGAGTTTGACTGTGGGGTTGTGTATGAGGAGGTGTGTGAGGACGACGCAGTGTTACCCGTGTTCGAGGGCAGAATCATCGGGAAGGTGGAGAAGATCTACTGACGTGTGTGTGTGTGTGTGTGTGTGTGTGTGTGTTTATTGTATGGGATCAACCTGAGCTGAGAGCTTTTGTAAGCTGTGAACTCAAGACTAGTGTTTATCATCATCAGTGTGTGTGTGTGTGCGTGTGTGTGCAGTATAATTGCGGGTGTTGTACAGCGTCATGTTATTAGACTGCAGATCTAATGAAGTGCCTTCAGTGTTAATAAGCGTCTGTACAGAGGAGTTTATTACAGTAATAGTCCTGTACTGTAGTTATCTATGAGGGTAGGACTGGTCTAGCGCTCTGTCTCACTGTGTGTGTGTGTGTGTGTGTGTGTGTGTGTGTGTGTGTGTGTGTGTGTGTGTGATTTTTACACTGAGCTTTTTTCAATGAAAATAAAAGCTGTACATGAGTACTATACTGATGTGATGTGTGTGATGTCAATCTAACCAAAGTCAAACAGTTACAGAGACACGGAGCCTTCTGTCTGCTGACGCCCACAGACGGATCAAATGGAGTGTGTGGTGAACTCGCTGCCGCTCCTCACGCTGCTCCAATGTTTCTGTAGCCATTACGTCTGCGGTGTCTCTGTAGACACTCTGCAGTCTGACCCGGGGTTTCATTAGCTATTAGCTGCATATAAAAACACACACATGGATGATGTAATTGAGGAATAGATCAGAAAGACACATACACAAAAACCAATAGCATCACAGTTTTGTTTTGATTACTCTGTAGGTCGTAGGTGAGCACAACAACTTCATAAGACCATTGTTTAGTCTAAACGGCAGATGATGAAACATTTATAACATTTTCTCACCAAGATTCAGCACTGCTTTATTGCTGGCCCAGGATGTTTTGAACTTGGAGTCAGCAGTGACCTCTGGTTCGGCCCCTTTTCTAACTGGACTGGTGTGCAGTGACATATTCCCCTAGACCGCGCAGACTCCCTCTACCATTTGTCTAACAGTAATGTTTTGATGCACTGACACCTTCTCCCGACGGTGTCTGTCCAGCTCAATTTACATTCAACTGGTATATCCTTCAAAATGCAGGGGAAAGTTGATGAAGTTGGCCACAGGAGCAGTTCAGTCGAGTTGCCGTCCATTACTAATCGTCATGAGAAGTGACTAACAGGATGCAATGACCAGTGACGGGGTCATCATGTCAACATCGCCGCACTTTGCAAATAGTTTGTCACCTAGCACAGGAGCGACTGTTTCTGAAAGGAACTTCAGTTAACTTATTCAGTTTTAACTTAAGTTTTAACTTCTTAAGTTAGCAGAGGAAGAACAACTTTAGCAAGTTTAGCTAGGTAAAAAATAGTTTGACTTTCCAATCACTAACATCAGCTAGCAAATATCCTTTAGTACACTTTATCAAACATCTCTAGAGCTAGCTCTGAAATTAATCAAGAGTTCAGGAATAGTTCAGGAATTGGGCGAAACATACCATACATACCTTAACATGCTTCCTCAGGCTGGATGGCTGAATGAAGTTTTCTAGGCTGTGTGTAGACACTCTGTAGTCTGACCCGGGGTTTCATTAGCTATTAGCTGTATATAAAAACACACACATGGCTGATGTAATTGGCAAACAAAGTAAACACTTAGTATGAATATCTTTTATTGTTTCAGGAAAAACTCAATAATTTCCCCAGGTATGGCCATGGAGCTCCACATTGCTTGAAGGACCTGCCTCGTCTTCGTCCTTCTGAATTGGTAACTCAGTGGTTAAGGTGTTAGATTACTGATCAGAAGGTTCCAAGTTCAAACCCCACCACCACCAACTTGCCACTGTTGGGCCCCTCGAGCAAGGCCCTTAACCCTCGATTGCTCAGAATATTGATAGTGACCTGTAGAGGATCTCATCACATGTTTATGAGGGTAACAGCATCAAAATAGCCTACTTTCCACAAGGCTTTTTTTTTTTTTTTTTTTTAGAAGAAAAGTAATAAATACATGGCCACTTGGGTAAAAAATATAGTGGCATTAACAGTATAATATTTGTTGTTCAAATATAGTGAAGATAAAATCAAAAGTAGTCCCACTACATTATACTTGAGTAAAGTAGAGATCCCCAAAAGTTGTATTTAAATGCAGAATATCAAGTACTTGACTACTGTCCACCTCTGCTCAGAATTACAAAAACGTGGGGTTCACAGAGATGGCTTTAGGAATTATTGAGTTTAAACAATCAAACATAGTGGTAACAGAATATATGAACACCTGCAGAATATTGATCAGCTTCTCCTTTTTCTATCACAACCAGCATCAAGATTTTTCATGAGTGACTCAACATCAGGCATGTGGTCATAATGTTATGGCTGATCGGTGCGTGTATAGTTGCCAAGTGATCAAACTCTTATCTTTACATGAACAGAAAATGACACGAGAGCTGAGAGACTTAAGGACAGAGGACAAGCAGGGGAAGTGGGACAGAAAGTGAACATGAGTGAGGAAAACTAGCATGACTAGTATTAAATCTGAGAGGATGCTTGAGTGTGAAATGTTCTCACACAGGTTTGCACAGGTTTGCATCATGTTGTTCTTTTTATTTATTCATTACAATGTTATAATGTGTAGTTTTTCACACACACAAAAAGTAAGAACATGTTTTTCCAACAAGCTGGCGGTAGAGGTCGCTGCAGTCGCCGTTGCAGAGAAGCAGCATCAGCAACAGAAGAAGAAGTAGCGTCTGTTTGTATCCTCTGCGCTGTGATTGGCTGGTTAGTCACCGGCTCTTCGGGTGTGTCCAATCAGCGCGACGCTCGTGAGGTAAACCGCTGAAGGAGGGGGTGTTGGGGGGCAGATCCGGAAGAGAATACAAATATCACTGGGGTTCTCGCGCAGTGTTGCGCGCGTGAGCGTGTGAGTAAAAGTGAGTGGTTAGCCGTGAAGCTAGCAGGTTGTGTGTGAGGTGATTTTATTATTATTATTCTTACCGGAGATGGACGCGCTGGCGGTGGTGTTGGACGAGGTGGCGCTGGAGGGTCTGGACGGGATCACCCTGAGCTCGCTGTGGGTCCGGCTGCAGGGCAGGCAGCCCCCGTTCCCGCTCAGTCTGGACCCCCTGACGCGGGAGTACGTGTGGAGGTTCCTGGTGTCCAGCCAGGAGGAGGTGGCGTTCTACCTCCTGCCTCGGGACAGACCCCCGGTCACCTTACACGACCGGTCAGTCTCACTCACCACACACTGATGTAGTGACGTCACATAAGTCAACTTGTGCCCTCTGTTGATCTGGTTAACGAGATGCTCTCTCTATCTCTCTCTCTGTCCCTGTGTGTGTGTGTGTGTGTGTGTGTGTGTGTGTGTGTGTGTTTTGTCCATACGGCTGCAGGTTCCAGAACATTGATCCGGACACAGGGATCCAGGAGCTGCGCCGTGTTCCGGGGCAGAACGCCGATGTTTACCCCCCCAGCGTGGTGCAGGACGACCCCGGGGGCATCCAGGGCTCGTGTCTCTACTACAGAGAGAGACAGGACATGAACAGTCTCATCAGGACAGAGACAAACACACCTCGAGTCACACTGCAGGAGGCACATGCACAGTCAGTACACACACACAATTTATTATTATTGTGTGTGTGAGAGTGTGGTGATAACAGTGCTGAGTTTGTTTGTTTGTTTGTTTGTTTGTTGAGGTGGGGGGAGAAGTTGGTGATGGTGGCGAGTCAGCAGGTGAGGATCCGCGCTCTGATTGGCCCTGAGGGAAACCCGGAGCTGAGGCTGAGCGACCTGTCCTACTGCATCTTAGAGAGACTGGGGCGAGCGCGCTGGCAGGGAGAGCTACAGAAAGACCTACAGACCATCGGGTCCAAGTACACACACACACACTTTGATGATGCTGGTTAACACAGATGACGAAGTTGAAGTTGAGGTGTGTTTAAATGACGCTGCTCTCTGATTGGCTGTTCAGGCTGGACTCGGGGAAGATCCACTACCTGCGCAAGTCTCTGGACAAAAACGGTCTCATCACCATGCAGTCGCACGTCATACGCCTACCCACCGGGGGGCAGCAACACTCCATCCTGCTGCTGCTCAAACGCTTCCATGTCGACAGGTGTGTGTATACATATACACACACACACACACACACACACACACACTTACTTTATTTACTTACTCAGACTGGCCAGTACACAGGCCACGCCTTCTTTATTGAGACTGACAGGTACAGAGGCCACGCCTTCTTCACTGTCATTGTCACTGTCAGTCATATGCTTACACACGTTTGCTCACATGGTCTCTTTCACACACACACACAGACTCAGAGTGTAGTAGTAATGTGTGTGTCCTGTGTCGTGGTCTCAGGCGGAGTAAATACGACATCCTAATGGAGTTAACATCAAACCTGCTGTCTGAGCTTCCCAACAACATCGGCATCATGATCAAACTGAGGGACCAGCTGGTGAGTACTGTGTCTGTGTGTCCGTCCGTCTGTCTGTGTGTCCGTCCGTCTGTCTGTGTGTCCGTCCGTCTGTCTGTGTGTCCGTCCGTCTGTCTGTGTGTCCGTCCGTCTGTCTGTGTGTCTGTGTAAGTACTTGCCCTTGTGTGTGTACTGAAGGTCAGAGGTCAGGAGCAGAATGTTTTCCTTCACACTTGCAGCATCACTCCGCTCATTAGTGGGCGTGGCCTGTATATAGTCCGGACAGGGTTTCAAAGCAGTACCAACATCCCATCGTGTGTGTGTGTGTGTGTTGTGTGTGTGTGTGTGTGTGTGTGTGTGTGTTCTCTCTGCAGCACATATGTGAGCGAACGTTTAAGAAGATGTTTCAGTACATGCAGGCGGCTAAGATGGTGAGCATTGTGACCCTCCCCCTGCAGGAAATAAACCCAGAGGCAGGACCCTGCAAGACCAAGAGGGGTCAGTGTACACGGCTTTACACATCTGTACACATCTGTACACCTTTATACACCTCTGTACTCTATATCTCTCTGTCTGTCTCTGATGTGTTCTCAGGTACAGACATCCGCGTCCGCTGTATGAAACTTTTGAAGCCGTATAAAAGAAACCAGATAGATGATGATGATGATGATGAGAATAACGATGAAGAAGGGGACGTCCCTGTTAAGAGGAGTGGCCAGGCTCAGGCTCGTGATATCGAGCGAGATCTCCTGTCTCAGGCGTACGACATCGGTCAGTTTATCAGCACGGATTATAATTCACATTAAAATTCACCATAATGACATCATAACAAACTCTTCTCATTTACAGTAGTTTGTTTACAGTAGTTTGTTTGCAGTAGTTTGTTTGCAGTAGTTTGTTTACAGTAGTTTACAGTACACAGTGAGTGTACAGTGCTGATGGAAGGTTTTCAGACCCTCTTGAGTTTTCCAGATCTTGTTAGGTTTGAGTCTCACTGGAGTCACTGGAGTGTGTTTAACCGTGTTGACTGGACATCATTATGAAAGGCACACGCGTGTCTGTGAAAATGTCAGAGTGAAAACAAAGCCATGAGGTCGTGAGAACCGTCTGTACACCTACGACACAGGATTGTGTCCAGAGACTGAAACGTGTTTTTAACATTAAACCATAATTACAGTTTATTCAGAAACAGTTTGACACGCTGACCTCAGCAGTGATTGACGCTGATTGACACGTCCTCTCTGTGCTGTGATTGGTCGGTTTAGTGGTGACGACAGGACCTAAGGGTATTTCCAAGACGGCGTTGAGGGAGCGACTGAACATCGGCAAACTGGAGAGTCGCATGGTGTGTAGGGTTCTAGAGAGAAACCAGATGATTAAGGTAACTAACACACGCACGCACGCACGCACACATGCACGTCGAGACAAGTAAATGTTCATGATAATGTGTGTGTGTGTGTGTCAGGGTTTTATGGAAGATGAGGGGAGACAGCGTACGACGAAGTACATCAGTAAACTTTTTGTAGAGAAAAGCAAACTCAACCTGGACTTCACTAAAGAGAAAGAACGCAGTGAGAAACTCCGAGCACCACAGGAGGACACGCCCACTCATGTGCCAGAGGACACGCCCGCTCCTGAGCTGGATACTAAGGTAGAACCCGAGGAGGAAGAGGTTCCTGCGAAGGAACAAAAGTCTAAGGGCAAAGCTGGCAGGAAGTCCAAATCTGTGTTAAAGAGTCAGCAGAAGAAAGTTCCAGCATCACCACTGAGACATTCCACCCCCCTCAGGAGTGAGTGTCCACACCCATACCTGGTCAAAACAAAGTTCAGCTTAATCTGTACCGAGCTTCTAACATCGGCATTGTCACAAAGCAGTGTGACAGAATCAAAAGATAATGATGGAAATGTGTATGAAATGTGAGAGGAAGTGTATAGATCAGAATGATCAGACCAAACGAGCTGAGGGAGACGGTGCTGAGGGGACAGCTCAGGGTGATGACCGACCTGCAGTGTGTGTGTGTGAGTTAGGAGGCTGGACGTTCAGTGTAACAGGAGATATGTTTACGTTCATAATGAGTCCAGTTTGTTATTGGAGACTCAGATAGACTGTAGTAGACTCCAGTCCTGAAGTCCTCAGACAACAGCCGTCTGCATCAGCCCAGGACAGGACTGTCCTCATCCCAGACAGACAACACGGGTCAGACAGGTCCAGAGAGCAGAGGGGATCTGGATCACTGGCAGCTCAGAGGGGAGGAGAGGAGAAGAAGGAGAGAGGAGAGGAGGAGAGAGGAGAGGAGGAGAGAGGAGAGGAGGAGAGAGGAGAAGAAAGAGATGAGAGGAGAAGAGATGAGAGGAGAGAGAGATGAGAGTTGGGTATGATCAGTCACACAATGTATAAGGTGAATGTATATGTAGTGTAGAGTGTAAGTAAGCAGGGACTCCATCAGGACTGACTATGACATCATAATATCACACAGCTAATTCTTCTTCTTCTTCTTTTCCACCTGATTTATAACATCATGTGAGTTTAATGAGTTGATTTGAATGTAATGTAGAGAAGCAGCCTGCTCGCCGTCGAGAGAAGGGCAAGTCCTCTCAGGGAGCCGAGCTCAGCGAGGTGGAGGAAAGAGATGATCCGCCCCCGGACCAGGACGTCACTGCTGACCACACCCCCAGCATCATCAACGACCAATCACAACAAGGCGAGGAGAGCGTGATGGTGGTGGAGGAGTTCGGCACTAAGCCAGAGGTTTGTTTATTCAGGGAGCTGTTTTAGGTTTAATATAAAAACCTTAACGTCTGATTAACAGACAGACTGGAGGATCGATTCACGGATTATCTGGAGATGATGAATGGAAGATGTTCTGATGTAAATACATGGACAGGTGCATAAAAGTGGACGGGTGTTCTCTCGTTACAGCCGAGTCCATCAGCAAAGAAAAAACTGGGATCACACCAGACGTATCGTCTGCTCAAACGGAAGAACATTATTATAGAAGCTGTACGCAACCTCAAGGTCATCGAGGGGCTTTACACGTGAGACACACACACACACACACACACACACACACACACACACACACACACACACACACCATCTATTAATTGTATATATTCCCACTGGTGTTTCGTGACTGTTTATGAACACTGTGTCAGGCTGCAGAAGAAGCTGATGGACGAGGAAAGACAGGAGGGTGTGAACACTAAAGTGTGTAAGAAGAGCATCCTGAGGCTGATCCGCACGCTCTACAGAGAGGGCTTCGTCAAAATGTACAGGACCACTGTCATACAGGACGGAGTTACCAAGAAGGTGATCTCTCACACACACACACACACACACACGCACACACACACCAACTTCATATTGACCAAGAATTTCAGTCCCAAATAAATACTCAGGAAAATGAGGACCAGCACACGTATCCAGATCAACACTCAACAGAAACGAGACCCTGACCCGAGCCCTGACCCGGGCCCCTCCTCCCGTGGACTAAGACTCCGACATCCCATGTTCAAACCAACAGGGTCAAGACCCAAATCAAGTAATGACCATGACCAGGCCGGGGCAGATTTTGAGGGGGCAGATTCGGACCAAAAAGCCATTTAGAGGTTATGACGTAGACCAGGACTCTTATGGTCTAAGATCCAGATGGGGATCTGATAAGAGTCCTGGACCAACAAGACTAAGACCAGGGATCTGACTGTGTGACAAGACCAGACTGAGACCAAGGCTGAGATCAGAGTCACCACTTTATGTTGTACACGACCTGGAAACAATTATGGCTACGACATTTCTGTTCTGTTCTTTATTTATATAAGGTGGAGTTTGTCGTTCATCCGTCCATCGCTCCAGATGACCCAATAGTAAGAAGTGCTATCGAGCAGGTCCGCTTCAAGATTTCCAGTTCCTACACAGTGCACCGGTAAAAAAAAAAAAAAGCTGTGCTTTCACCACAGGCCTGATCTCTGTCTGGGCCTCAGCGGTGTTCTGATGTCTGTGGTGTGGTTCACTGATGTGGCAGAGTCTCTCTCTCTCTCTCTCTCTCTCTCTCTCTCTCTCTGTCTTTTCGTCTCTGTCTCTCTGTCTCTCAGGCTGAGAAACGAGGAGGAGAGGGCGAAGGCGAAGGCTGACTCTCAGGATGCGAATAAGGGAAAAGCGGATGTTCCCAGGTTTCAGGGAAAGACAGAAGAGAAGATGGGGGTGAAGGAGCTGAAGGACTTCAAGCCGAGCATCAGTACGTGTGTATAAGTTCAGATCACATGGTTTCCCCAGCGATCAGGACACTGAAGGTGAATTTATGATCTTTGTGTGTTTTAGTCCCAGGACTGAGTCGCTCTCTGGGTTACCAGCCGAAGATGCCCCGGTTACGTATGGTCCAGACATTCCTCTGGTACCTGATCTACGGTCACCCTCTGAACGCAGCTCACCCCAGTGACCCCAACGCCTCGACCGTGACCCCCGACTCGGAGGTCACCCCGGTAGTGAAGGACAACCCCCAGTCTCCCGGGACAGCGGTGGAGCAGGAGGGTGCTGACACAACACCTGAGCACGAGCAGTTCACAGGTACATCACCCGCATTCAGACACTCGGGCCTCGTCACATTACATCTAATGATTCTAAGATTAATTATATGCATCATCAAATTTCTCTCTCTCTTCCTCCCCCCCTCCCCCCTCTGTAGTGTACACTAACGAGCTGAGTTGGAAGCGGTTTGTTCCTCCGCTGCCGTTACACAGAGAGTTCGGTTACGGTTGGGCTTTAACCAGTGATGTGCTCATCTCTCTTCCTCTCAGTGTGTATGTGCAGGTCATCCAGATCAGCTTCAAGGTACACACACACACACACACACACACACACACACACACACACACACACACACACACACACACACACACGCTGTACACCATACTGCTCTTCGTGTATCCCTGACTGTCTGTGTGCGTGTCTGTGTGTGTGTCGGCGCGTGTGTCTGTGTGTGTTGTAGGTGGACGGTTTAGAGGAGTTTCTGAATGACCCAGTGAAGCAGCATTACCTCATCAGGTTCCTCCCATCTAGCATCAAAACACGCCTACTGCACAGACGGTGTGTGTGTACACAGACAGACACACACACACTCACACTCGCACACTATTGTATCTTGCCAGCTGTAACTTGTCATTTGTTAATAATTAATAATAACGATCACAGTTTGTGTTGTTCTGTGTTGCTGATATTTAATGTGCTGATGTCATTTCCTGGCGGAACAGGAAGTACTTTTTCAGTTTCTTTGAGAGCTTACAGAAGCTGTGCTACATGGGCCTGCTGCAGTTCGGGCCTACTGAGAAGTTCATGGACAAGGATCAGGTAACACACACACACACACGTACACACACACACACTATCTGTTTCGCACACCTGCTTGTCTTACCTGTGTGTGTGTGTGTGTGTGTGTCAGTATTTCTTTTTCCTGAAGAGACGCGCGACCATTGTGGACACGTCCATGTGTGAGCCGCACTATAACCTGGTCATAGCGACACGCCCGTTTGAGAGACGTCATTACTCCTTCAACACACCGCAGGATGTAGAGAACTACTGGTTCGATCTGATGTGTGTGTGTCTCAACACTCCGCTAGGTAACAAACACACACACACACACACACACACACACACACACACACACACACACACACACACTATCAGTACAGTTGTAGTGTCTGAGTAACCTGGTAACGCTGTGATAAATCCCCAGGTGTGATCCGTCCGCGTACTCGCCATGGTGAGGGCGATGCAGAGAGACAGGAGGCGGAGCCTGACACCGCTGTGGGAGCGGTGTGTTACGACAGTCTGCAGTACACACTGAAGTGAGAGCGCTAGCGTTTACTGAATACTGAGAGACCAGGTCCACCTCGTGTAGGCTGAGTGTGTGTGTGTGTGTGTATTTCAGAGGGAGCTGTGAGGTCGTAGACGACGGCCTGACCCCGGGTGACGGGCAGGGGGCAGGGGGATTAGACTCCTCCTTCTTCAGTCACCTGAAACGTAACTGGCTCTGGACCACCTACCTGCTCAGTAAACGGAAGGTGAGACGCACAGAGTGAAGGACGTAAAGAGGACAGCAGGACACGAACGTTACAGTCATGCAGTAATGTTACAGTGTCGTTGTTGGAGTCCTATATAAATGTTGTAGTAATGTTACAGTTATAGTAACTTTGTTTGGACGTTTGTTCCCTCAGCCTGGAGACACTCAGGCTGTGCGTCTAAGAAACCTGCTGTCCAAAAACATGTTCTCCAAGTCTGGGTGTACAGGTCAGTGCATTGTGTGTGGGGGTGTGTGTGTGTGGGGGTGTGTGTGTGTGTGTGGGGGTGTGTGTGTGTGTGTGGGGGTGTGTGTGTGTG
>JAAGKR010004536.1:0-60115 GCA_011419295.1 Clarias macrocephalus | reverse complement strand
CAAATCACTGCACGCTGCTCTCCTTTTGTGCAAATCACAAGCAGGGCGTCTATTTTTGCTCGCACACCGCAGTTACAAATGTAGTGATGTAACATGTTCACACCTGTAGCAGGAGTGACTGGGGAGACAGTAGTCTTGAACAGGAAAGCGATGATAAGATGGTACGGCCAATAGAAGGTTTAATTTTATTGAGTCAATCATATTTTACTCAAAAACAACAACATCTTTGATTATCAGGGACGAGGATTAGTGAATGATAATTGCGGATTCAAAATTTATGTATAAGATCCAGCTGGTCCTTAGACAAGCTTTATGGTGGAAACACTAACCTTGTGTAAGTGTTGACTTGACCTCCAACCGAGCATTGGTGGGATGTGCTGGACAAACAAGTCCGATCCATTGAGGCTCCACGATTTAAAGTATCTGCTACCGACGGCTTGGTGCGAGATATCTCAGCCAATCTACAGCAGGCCAGTGGAGTCCATGGCTCAACACGTTGAGACCACTTTGAATTGGCGAATTATCATCTTTGAAGTTAAACTTGTATCTTTCGCTATGAATCATGACACAGAATCGAATGTCCTGCAACAAACCGTATGAATTAGAATATATGCACTATTTGACCCCAACGTAACCTCTTTAACTGCTAATGTCTGGAGCACATCTCAAACCGATGACTAAAATATCTTATTTCATGCTTTGATTGACACGATACATGATTTTGATCTCCTGGCTTTAACAGAGCAATATGGGCTGCAGCAGCATATTTAAACCGTCCCTATGCTTAAAAAAAAAAAGTCGACAAGTGTAAACCAAATGTCACATCTGAGAGTATCACGATTCGGAGGATTCGCATCAATTCCTGGCCAAAATGTGTCTGGATGGCTCAGTCTTGGAGTTTATGCCCTTTCTAAGTACTGCAGCTCTTAGTCGCACACGCTTGTGACATATCAGAGTGTGAAATGTAGGCAAACTTGGCTTGTAGCCGCTCTGGGTGATGGAGAGCGCAGCCTGAATGTCACAGAACGTCAAAACTTGGATTCATTTACCCCTAAAAATCCGTTACCAAAAAATGACCACGATCTGAAGTCACACTGTCCAAAAGCAACGATGTGTGAAATGTTTAATGTTTTAATTCCTGACCAAATCTGTTCGTTTATTTATTTATTTTTTAAAGAAATTATAAGCTGTTAAAGACACAGGTTTCTTCAGTGATAAAATTCTATTTTGATGATTTACTCAATTTTATTAAGGACCATTGTCTCTTTTATCTGTTTAGTGATAGCAGGTTCACATTGTTAATAATAATTATAATAATAATAATTTTAATGATTAAAAAAAAATGCAGCTTCTGACAAACTAGAAAACACTGGAGACTCCTTTTCGCGTTAAATAATCCCCCAATTTTTTTGCATTCTCTCTGAATGTGGAGTTACTACAGGAGTGATATAAGATGCTGAAATAGGAAAACAATTACTAACGTATTTTCGCAACACATGAAAACGCTCTCAGAAACTGGTTCACGTACACTTGACGCCTAAGTTTGTTACCTTTAAATGATATGAATGTGACCTGTATTGTGACCGGGCATGGATCGGTGTACCTACTCGAAAAAGGTGGTCTTAAGTCAAATAGAGTCGGGTTAAATAAAATAAGTCAGAAATACGGAAGTTGAACCAATCAGAATGTAGCGTAATGGTACGCTATAATATGAATATCATACTACTGCTCAACCTTTCTGCTCACTAAACAGATTTAGGTCACTGTATTACTCTGTAGATATGTGCACTTTTGATTTTTGTTGTTTTTTGGTTTTTATTGTTTTGTACCTTGTCCAGCTTGACTCTGATCTGAAGTGCGGTATAAAATGAACTACTTTAATTAATGCTGTCCTCGATGTAAGTCAGATTCATGTCTAAATGAGTCAGGACCATGTCATGTGTTTGGCCTGGTAGAGACGTTCCTTCATTTCAGAGAGATAAGAAAATATAAACAGCGATTGTTTAGATTTTGAATGTTTAAGCAAATTTTTATTTGATGGTTAACTGTTTAATATTGCCATGAAATAGGGAACTAAAACATATATATAAAAATTAAGGTAATAACTTGTAGTTTTATAAAGACTGGGCAATATTACAAAAAAAAAAACCTTCAAGTAATTTGAAGTATAGAGTTTTTTTATAATGAAATAAATATTTTTTATTTATTTTATTAGTGTTTATTTTATTTTACTGTACATTATAATAATCACCATCTGTAACACTAAAATTTCATGTTAAATACATTTTTTTAATTGCATCATAAAAAGGTCTAAACTTCAAGTAAAAAAAAAAAAAGAATTTTTGTAATATTGCCCAGTCCTAAAATAAAAAAAGTAAAGATGTATAATATGAAGTGCAAATCTTCTTTTATTAATAATTTTAAATTTCCTAAATGTACTTCACAGCAACATAATTGAAAGCGAAGAAAAAAGAACTCAGAAAGCAACACAGCTTTCTCTAGGCAAAAAAAAAAATTTTTTTTGTTGTTTATGGAATAATATATATAGGGTTTTTTAAAAAAAATTTTTTTAAGACTAATCATTTTTCACAGCTTATCTAGCCGTAATTTTCTGGTTGGATGATTAATATTTTTATTACCTTGCCAGTGAATAATAACCGTAACTTTGACTTTTAATCTTTAATTCAAGCATTTTATTTAAAAAATATATATATATAATAATAATAATAAAAAAATGCTTTGTCAAGGATGACTAAATGCAGACGCCATCTGGAGCGCACAAAACTTTTCACTGATCCTTATGTCCATAAGAATTTTTTTTTTATTAATACAAAAATTTCCGATGTAAATTTATGACTATCATCAGCTGTGTGCCTCTCAGAATGTCTGATGAATTTAACACTTATTTTAACATGAAATCAATGTAGAAACAACCTTTTTAAATTTTCACTCCACGTCACTTAGTTTAAAAAGCCTTAGACGTGCATTAACAAACTGTTTACAGATCAGCGACGCTTCGGAAAATCTGTCGAACATGCCGAGTCCCGCAAACGACGTCATTCTGACCAGCACATTGCTGCTTAGAAGTATTTTTTAAATAAACTTGTTTTTAAACCTGTAATAATTCTAAATCCCTGAAGTGATGTGTAAACATCTGAGCCGAGCTTTCCCTTTAGCGATGCGCTGCCTGTTTATCTTAGCCTGCCGTGTTTGAGTACCACAGACTGTAGGATACGTTTATTCATCAAAAGTTTTTTTTTTTTTTTTGTTCGTATTTGTTTAAACTTTAAATCAGCATTTATTTATACTTTTTATTAAAAAAAAAATACAAGTTTGGACACATTTTATAATTCCGTAGTCTTTGCTGATTTTTATTTCTTATACACTGTAAAACAATGCTGAAGACGTCCAAAATATACAATAATCTTCTTTGAACAGTTGATATTGAGATGTATCTGCTACTTATGATTTGTAAATCCTTCATAATGACTCTAATCTGAGGTGCTGTTTGAGGTTAATTGGTGATTTCTGAGGCTGGTGACTCTAAATGAACTGTAACGTTTAACCTTGTTTTCCTGAGAAGGTCTTCATGAGAGACAGTTTCATCATGGAGCCTGATGGGTTTCACAAATGCACTTGATACAATATTGTTCTTGCAAGAACTTACAGAAAGGCAGAACGTTGTGTCTTAAAATAACAACTGACTGTTGTCGTTGTTGATAATTAATTGATAATTGTGTTATTTCATACTTTTGAAAAAAAAATCATTATTGTTCAGGAACACTTTTTTTGATCCCTAAACAAACAAACAAACAAAAAAAAAAACCATAAACTTGACTTCGAAGGTGTGTTCAAACTTTTGGACTGGTTCTGTATGTGAGCATGTACAATCACAGTTAGAGAATTTGAATGAAAACTTGAATTCAAATTCATCAAGAAAATCCTCCAACATTTCTTTTCCTCCACTCGCCAGTATTGATATTGCAGCGATTTGATTTGTTGGGATCAAGTGTATTAAAAAAATAAAAAAATTATTTGTATTAAAATCGTGGCTTTTAAAAAAAGTTGCTTAGCTTCGGTGTATTAACTTCTCACTCACTGATCTGTCGTGGTGTAACAATACTGTCGTCTGCTGCCTGTTAAATAATTTATGTTCTGCTCCGGACAGTCCAGCATTATGTAAATCTCTCAAAGCTCAAGATAAAGTAAAGACTTTTTTTTTTTTTTTTTTTGATTCAGTGACCGACGTCATTTAGTCTTTAACATTTTACATTCTCAACGTCTGGCACTGTAACCATACTGAACTCCATGTCCTTAAACGTGACCATTCTTCTTTAAAATGCCACACAATTTAATCATAAATAAAGCCCCTCCTCCCCTCCCCGTTTTTTCCCCCTTCTTTTACTTTTTGAATAAATCAGCATCAGGAGTCGTATCTCCGAATCGCTGCGCTCCAGTTCTGCACATTATGCATGCGGACGAAAGCGAGCGTGACGTCACGGCAGACAGCCGTGACATCAGCAGCTGGAAGTCACCGCTTCCCCGCGACACACACGGCCAGTGTTGGGGCTCCGGGCGACGCGGTCACTCGCTGAAAGGATCCTTTGTAACTTTGTGCGACCCGTCACATTCCGCAAAAGCCACGCAACTGGACGCGGTGACGCGGGTCACCACGACACCGGGGTCAGGGGGTCGCATTGGCATCAACCGAGCCTGTGTGTCGCTTACTGATTAGTCGTAGAGTCTGGGCACGCTGACTTTTTCCAGCATGGAGCAAGCGTGAGTCGAGCTCATCTCTCTGCGCAGTCATTTCTGCAGCGGCTGAAGGAAAGCTTTGTTAGCGCGAACGAGGAAACTTTCTTTTCTTTTTGGACACGGGGTGTCGAACAGAAACTGAAGAGAGAGTTCATAGGCATTCAGTGATTACGATGATGATAACTTTTAAAAATTAAATAAAGAAATCTTTAAACCGGGAAACTGCCCAACATCATTCGTGTTTTTATTTATTTATTTATTTTTTTTTTTTTACAGAAGATCTAGCTGGAATAGTAAGAAGTTAATTACCGAGAAGTCTGTCTATATAGCCGTGCATTCACACTGGGGATAATGAAAAGGCAAAATGAGTCAGATTCAGCCTTTGGCATTAAAAAGCTGATAACCAGAGTGTAATTCTTGGTTTCACAGATCTTCATTCAGTCCCTGCACCATGACTGAATCCGCTGTAATTCAGCTCTTATTGTGTGGGAGCCGATTTCTATGCATTATTATTAGTATATATTTTTTCCTCTTCTCCAGGATCCTCCATTCAGTCATTCATTCATTCATTCATTCATTCATTCTTCTACCAGGATTGTTACACACACTCGGGTCACCCAGGCAGTTCCTGTGGTCAAACACATCACCGCCATACCTAAAAAACCTCTTTCTGACATGTTTCCCATCTCTCCCTGTGTGCTCCGTCAGGGCATGGGACCGGTCATCTGTGTGTGTGTAAAAGTGGCCCCAGAATGCAAAGACTAAAAGAAGGAGATTTCCCACAGTACCAAAGTGGTAAGAAATGAGCGTAGACACCGAATATCGAGGTAAAGGAAGCTTTAAATTTTACTCCACAAGCCACAAGCTGCGACCTGCCGCTTTTATCATCTTTGCCAAATCCTTACGCAATAACGCTAGTAATTGAGGCTAATGTGCCGTTTTTCCCTTTAACCCACTCCTGATTACAGAGTCGCATCATCGTGTCATACATTACGTTTTTTTTTTTTTTTTTTTTTTGCGTGTGTGCAAAGGATTAAGGTTGTGAAATAACTCTCGAAGTTCAAGTTGGCGATCGTGATGAGCCCGTTTATCTACAAAAGGGAGGAGAAGAAGAAGGAGAGAGAGAGAGAGGAAGAAAAAAAAGAGTCAGTGATTCGTGCAGCTTATTGCGTCAGTGCTAAAAAGAAACAATTGACTTCATTCGGTCTCTCCCTCGCCGCTAGACCGGAGCGATTCCTGTTTAGATAATAATCGTCTTCGGCGGTCTGACGAGTTGCGCTCGCAGCGTGACTCAGAGTTTGGGCTCGAAAAAATTTCGTCGGCGTGATGATGCAAACTTTTCCATGGTGTGTGTGTGTGTGTCGAGGTACACACAACTAGTCTTCCAAGAAATCATCGTGTCCGTAATCGATACAAACTCTAAAGTTAGCAAGAGAAGCACAAACACACACGCACGTATACACACACTGGTTGTTTTATAACACGATGAAGAAAAACATTCAATTAAGACTTTAAATCGATCGAGCCACCATCATGGAACAGGCTCACGTCCATAACCCCCCCCCCCTCCTTCCCCCCTTCCCTGTTACTGACGACTCCACATACCTGTCACACATGCACAAATGCATCGCACACACTAACACACACCCTTGTGCACGCTTTCACACCCTTTTTTTTTCTGTCTCATTAGCACACACACCTTTGCTTTGACGCAGCTGCCGGCTCAGATCGGCTGTCATCACGAAGCGTCCGTCATTCTGCAGGGACGTTATTACTGTCACACCAATAACAGCCTGTGTACACGGGTTCCCGTGTGTGCACTCTCGTGTGTTTTTACAGTGCAGTCTGTGTCTGTAGCAGTAAAAAAAAAAAAAAGTTTTCTCCATCACAAGGTCTCCCTGAGCTGTAATTAAGCAGCAACTTTGGCGTGAGAAATGGCATAAATGTGTTCCTTTGAAGTCTGGCCCCCAGATCCAGATTGCTACCCTTCGCTGAACAAAAGCGTAGAGCGGGGGAAAAAAAAGAAAGACTGCTGGTGCCACTGCTGGAGTGTGAATTTTTAAAAATGGGCAAATACGAGTTTGTTTCAAATTGTCATTAAGAGGTTTTAAAATGTTCCATACACTTTCACAAAAAAAGAGAGCAAGATAAAATACTCCCGCTTACTTCAATTTTACCTGATCGGTGTCGATTTAATTTATACAGGTGTTCCCCGACTTACGAATGAGAGCATGTTTGTAAGTCGGATTTGATCTCAAGTCGGACAAAGTGAGTTTTTACACGACTTTAACACGAATATACAATATACAATGTAAGACATACCAATCTACTTGACTAAATCTCTGTCCCCTTTCCCCACAAGCCCTAATCGTGCCTAAGGAAATTATTCTAATACATATCAAATGTTACAGTGCTGTCTCTATGCCTTTAAACCGTGAGGGGGAATCCCGGATGCCATTTTGTCTGAGCTGTTTTCCACTGTATTGGACTGTAAACTTTGTTTTGTTGAGATTTTTGTTTCCGAAATTAAGATTTTTCACCATCAGGACAGCTTTACAGGACAGGCATTTTCTATCGTCGTGCTCCCGGACTGATTCATTGAAACCAGTGAGGCCGACTCATTTCTCCCGCACCCCCACAATCGCGCGCACACGTACAATATACCGGACTTAGACATTCTATACTTAGACACTGAAAATATTGTGTATAATTGTAAATATTGATATCTGGTGCACTGCAGTGTCTGTTTTTTGTACAATACACGTGAGCTACTTTAGTGATTAGTTTGCATCTACGATTGTTTGTAGAACCGCGGTCCGTTCATGTCTGTAGAAATTTATAACTCGAATGTTGGTAATTCAGGGACTACCTTGTATTATGAATCTGAGTATCTTGATTCTCTAAATGTTTTAATGCTATGTTATTCCCCCCCCCAGATGTTACACTTCTAAACAAACTTGGCAAATCTATAGCTGCTACCACACAGCGTTCTGTGCTGTTTAGAGCGCACCCCGTCAAAAAACAAATGTATATTGTCTAGCCCAAAAAAAAAGTCACCACTGCATCAAGCCAAGAAGGCAACTATGGAGTTTTGTAATTACTGGAACTTGATTAAAAACCTTTTTTAACAAATTGTTAGTAAAACCTGGAAGGATAGTGCTGAATCTTCAACTTTGTGGAAGAAATGTGGTCAGGGATAAAAAAAAAAAAAAAATCATGAATGGAGATCATTTAAACACCTGTGGAAGTTGCATGGTTAAAAAAAAAAACTGACAGTAGAAATCCAGCTCTGTTTAATAGTGAAAGTAAGAGCATTTCCTCAGGATTGGGATTAAACAGCGGAGTCTTTTAGAAAAATGAGAAAAAAACGCTTCAGGTTGCTAGGAAGCATAAAGATTAGACTTTGGAGCAACGGTAAAAGTGTCATGTGATCTGAAGAGTCCAGATTGAGTCTATTCCAGAGCGATGGACGTAAGAAGGGAAGCTCATGTAGCGATGCACCCATCATGTCCCCATCCTCTGGAGACAGTGTTATGGTCTGGGGTTGCTTCAGTTGCTCAGGTCTAGACTCAACAACGTTATGTGACAATAAAATGAAGTCAGCTGACGACCTGAATGTACTGAATCACCAGGTTATCACATCTGTGGAGTTTCTCTTCAATCAAAGTGTGAAAAAGTGCTTCTGAGAACATGAACAATCATTTTCATACATAAACTGGCAACAACACAAAATTTAATTTGGTCAATGAAATCTTACAATGATTTTTGGCCAGGCAGTGTACGTAAAGTAAAAATTTGTTTAATACATGATTTTCCACACATAAGATGCGTAAGTGGATTAATTTTTATTTCTATATTTATTTAATCTCTATTGATAAGAGGAAAAAAAAACTGTGGAGTCCGAGTTTTAAGCTGTAAAAGGTAATACAAATTTCCAAACCAGATTCACGAGAATGGAAGCGCTATCCGCCCTCTTCCACATACACCGGTCGCACATGACCGCTAATGGTGCTGTGATTGACGGGGAGAAGAGCGTAACACCGTTCCTTCAACAGCCAGTTTTGCGTCCTTGGCTCCTGGCCACGGATAGGCACGGTATCGTCATGGTTCGACCTTGTGTTTCGCCTACACCTTTCTGTTGAAGCCTCTCAGCACGAGCTGTAGTTACACAATTAATTTTTTATTAAAAGAAATGCAGTCAGGATTTCTGATATTTTACAAACATTTATTTTACTCTGTTGTTGTAAATGTTGTCTTTCAATTGTTACGTTTTCGGTCAGTCAAGCTCTACATCGTTTTCTTCCGCTCTTTCGTTAATGTAATCCCGTACGCTCGGGCCTACAGTTTGTGATCTCAGGATGCTTGGGATTTCTCGAACGCATACCTGTGTAAACAGATTAGATCTTGAAGCTCATGTCAGATTTGATCGTTATCGTCTTTCGTTTTTTTTTCTTTGAATCCAAAAAAATAAAACCAGTGTGTGCGATTTCTGAGCAGACTTAAAACTGTTAGCTTGTTACTAAATCCGACAGACAAACGTGACTATCATTTCATCCGTATAAACCAGCGAGACCTGTACACACCCACCAAACGACTAAGCTGATAGCCCTGCTTTAAAGCGTGGGCGAGTGTTATTTTGACCTTTTGGGTACACTTCCATAGAAATGTCATCCTCTTGTTTGGACTCCTCAGTGTCTTACTCATCAGTGCATTAAAAAAAAATAGTGTGAACTGTTCTTCCCAGCAAAAAAAAGAGATCATTAACACGGTCATGGTTTCGCATGTTACTACATTATTTAAGTTTATGGTGTTGGAAATAAATAATTCCTTTTTGGAGCAGCGAAGAATAAGTAGTGTTTTTTTTTTTTTTTTCCTTAAAGCGTGGGACGATATGTAAGAGATGATTACACAGCTTCATTCTTCAGGTTGACTCATGAGTAGCAGTCAGCTGCATATGTGTAAAAGTGTGGCTTCTGCTGATTTCACTCCTGTGTGTGTGTGTGTGTGTGTGTGTGTGTGTGTGTGTGTGTGTGGGCGCATTAGGGATGCCAGAATGAATTTACTGAACCAAGGGTGGGCGGTATGACCAAAAAAAATCACTTCATAGCGTACCTTGTTGCCTTGTACACCCTTGTAGTGTGCCTCGTTTGCCCTACGTATCATACCTCGTTGCCTCATAACCCTTCTGTAGTGTGCCTCGTTGCCTCATAACCCTTTTGTAGCATGCCTTGTTGCCTCATAACCCTTTTGTAGCATGCCTCGTTGCCTCATAACCCTTTTGTAGCGTGCCTCGTTGCCTCATAACCCTTTTGTAGCGTGCCTCGTTGCCTCATAACCCTTTTGTAGCGTGCCTCGTTGCCTCATAACCCTTTTGTAGCGTGCCTCGTTGCCTCATAACCCTTTTGTAGCGTGCCTCGTTGCCTCATAACCCTTTTGTAGCGTGCCTCGTTGCCTCATAACCCTTTTGTAGCGTGCCTCGTTGCCTCATAACCTATTTTGTAGCGTGTTTCGTTGCCTCATAACCCTTTTGTAGCGTGTTTCGTTGCCTCATAACCCTTTTGTAGCGTGCCTCGTTGCCTCATAACCCTTTTGTAGCGTGCCTCGTTGCGTCATAACCTATTTCGTAGCGTATTTCGTTGCCTCATAACCCATTTGTAGCGTGTCTTGTTTCCTCATGACTCATTTGTAGCGTGTTTCATTGCGTCATAACTAGGGGTGCTCCGATTGATTGGTCGCCGATCATAATCGGCCGATAATAGCTTTGGGAAGTTTGATCGGCAGTCTCGATAATGGCCGATATAGAAAAGCCGATCAGATGACGCAGAACTTGCTTTTTTTTTTTTTTTGCCACGCTGGCTTCATTGGTGTGGTAATTCTACGTGTGTGAAAAAGACAATAAATTACCAATCTGCATCCTGTGTAACAAGCGAATTTCATGAGGCGGGAAGCACCCAAAGCATTTTAACACCACGAACCTCATCAGACATTTGAAGGTTAGTCACGTAAAGGTACACGAGCAGTTTTCAAAGTTGGCTCACGCTAAGAGAGCGGGAGAGTTCAGCAACTCGCGCGCTGCCACTCACTCAGCTGTCGGTAATACCGCTATCTCACCTACGCGGTTTTGCTCGGTGGCCGTAAGTACGGTTCATCATGATTCACTGCGAGTTTTGGCGCTGTGATTACGTTTCCATCTTTCCGCGTGAAAAAATTAAACATGTAAAAAGTTTTGGGCAGACCTTGCAGAACTTCCGGCGACTTGCGTCCTACTTGTCTGTTATTTTATTTAATTTTATACAATCTACAGGAAAGTTGTATTTGTCAAGCTCTAAGCTGTTCCCAATTACTAACCAAGCACAGGCTGCTATGTTTTAAGTTTGACGTGTTGAACATGTTGCTTGCCAATAAATACAGTTGTCAATTCATGATATTCCTCTTCTTGTAATTTCAATACTTAATTTACATTGTTGTTAGATATAGTTTAATAAATAATGCTACATGACCCGGTGATCGGTATCGGCCGATACAGCTTCTATCGATCGGAATTCTGTGATCGGCCTCAAAAATTCTGATCGGAGCAGCCCTACTCATAACCCATTTGTTGCGTACCTCGTTGCTCCACAACCTATTTGTTTGCGTGTCTCGTTGCCTTGTGCCCTCTTCGTGGTGTGGTCCCTAGTGAGGGGAATCATCAGGGTCGACCCAATACAATATCATCATGATAGCCATGTATTGATTTGTCTTGTATTGCTGCTTGGTAACTATCACTATTTAAAAAAAATCCCCCATACGACTTATTTATTTATTATTATTTTAATTTTATTTTATTGCAATTCTAAACCAACTTGGCAAATAATTTGCTATTACGAACACAGTGTCTCCCAGTGTGTGGAAAGTTTAGAGCACCACCTGTAGGATTATAAAGGAACTACGATCTCTCGCCACGTCAAATGCCAACATACATAGGTTAAAAATAAAAAAATATTTTAGAGTCAGTGTAGCGATACATCAATTGCTACACAAAATTTTTTTTCTCTCCTTATTAAAAAAAGTATAATTTTTTTCTCTTAAGTGAAAATCTCAGAGAAAATGCTTCACACAGTTGTATAATTTTGGAGGTTAGGTGGCCCCGAGTGACATCCAGAGTTCAGCTAAATTCAGGAATTGGGTTAAACTCGTGTAGTGGGAATGACGGGGGCTTCACTTGCCAAGCAGCGCAGCAGCCAATCAGGAGCTCATATTTGCGCAGAGTCTCATGAACACTCGTGGACCCGGTGTGGTCGCGTATCTCCCAGACTGACCACACTGTATAGCAGTCAGGAGGAGGAGGAGGAGGAAAGGTTACAAACAAATCAATAATGTCGGATATGACACGAACGCCGTAAATGGTGCGAGTGAAATTGGGTTGTGTTTTCAGTCTTGATATTGAGAGATTTTTTTCTTTAATCCAGAGTGGGTGACTCTTTAAATTGCACCCACTCCCCTTTTTTTCTTTGTAATCAGAGTTATTCAGTCATTTATAAAGAAGACTAATAGTTTTTTTTCTTTGTTTTTTTTTCTTTCCCCTACAGGATTCCATTTAAGATCGGGCAACCGAAGAAACAGATTGTTTCAAAGACGGTAAGATCCAGCTCGCCGTGATGTCAACACGAAGACGTGTGCTGTGCTCTGTCCATCATGCTGCACATTATTTACACCAGAATGCTTTTTATCCGTCTTGTATCTTTTGGAACGCACCAGTAGAGATCGTCCAGTTCACACAGCGACACGGCCACCCGACGTAAAAGCTACTTCTGATATTTTTACTCTCTTTATGGCCAGACACTGAACTTTGCAAGACAGAACACTGGCAGGTTGTCAGGATTCGGACTCTCCTGTCTCTAAAAGCGCGCTAGAAATGCACGTTGGCATAAAGCCTAACCAACAAACGTCTGCCCGGAACATGACCATATGCAGAGAGGCTTAGACAAAGTTCTCAAACTGCAGACAGACCTGCGACACTCGTACACCCAATCAGCTAATTACAGTTTTCTCTCTGAAGTATTCTCCTGTCTCAAATCTTTCTGCTCCTACCTAGAACTGAAATGGACTTAAATGTAACGACTCTACGTACAGTAATACGTCACCACATAATGTTGACGTGAAAGGAATCATGTTTTCAAAAAATATTTGAAGTAAAAAGAATATTATTATTAATGTTATTATAATGTGGCTGGAAGCATGCACTTTAAATGTCTGTTTATGTAAATGCACTTGCTCAGAAGGCCCTGAAGATTATCGATTGTATCTGGGGAAAAAACAACTAAATCATTAGGATGAAAGGGCTATCAAAAGAAGTCGGACTTTCTTAAAATTAGTTTTTGTTCATTTGTAAAACATCTCAAAATCTAAACTTCCAGAGAGTAGAGCCGTGAATTGCGGGTAGATTAATTTTTTTTTCACTTTGGATTCGATTTGATAGCTCTTATATTCACAGTATGATTTATTGCGATCAGTTTTTAAAATGTAAAAACCACTAAAAGTAGTTTTCGTACAAAGCGATAATCTTAAATATACAGTGGGGCAAAAAAGTATTTAGTCAGCCACCAATTGTGCAAGTTCTCCCACTTAAAAAAAATAGGAGAGGCCTGCAATTTTCGTCATGGGTATGTCACAACTATGAGAGACAAAATAAGAAAAAAAAATCCAGAAAATCACATTGTAGGATTTTTAAAGAATTTATTTTCAAATTATGGTGGGAAATAAGCATTTGGTCATATATATTGTTTTAATTATTGTGCTTATTCCACGTTTCCGTCCAGTAGGTGGGGGTATTGCACCAACTCCCCATAAACTTGAAGAAGTTGCGATGCTCTACCAAAACATGAGGATTTATGGGAGATGTTTTTTGCAAAACCTGAGATACATTCTAAGACGTTCTGCGGTTCTGCTCCATTGCAGATGGCACAATTAATTTAATTGTGAATTGATTCTGGATAAATAAAAAAACAAAACAACAAAAGACTCTTTTTAACTGAATCAGTCACCAACAGATTGATCAAATCATACGGCTGTCTAAGGCACCCCAAAGGGCATTAGACAGAGCGGCAACTGTCCACATGATGCTGCCACCACCGGGCTTCACTGAGTGCATGGTGTTCTCAGGATAATGTTCAATTTTGGTTTAATCACATAAATGACCTTTTGCAGGTTTCCAAACTCTAAAATACCGGCAAATGACACTAGAAATATGAAAAAGTTAAAGTGTGTGAGGTTTTTGTAGGAGGCTTTAAACATTTACACCTGAACATCAGAACAGTACTTTTTCCAGATAATTTCTAAGATAAATTGATAAAAACTGCCATAACTAGCATTTCCCATGACATTCTTTAGACAGACAGGACATTTTGTCACTGAACTCGCCCTGAAAAAAAAAAAAAAGGAAAAACGTTTCCCAGCGCTCTCACCACAAGGACCTTTCTGGGATTCGACAGGACAGCGGCTGTCTCAGCGCTCAAAACATCTTCCACAAGAAGTTTAATTATCGTGTGTCTGAACATTCCTACTGTCGCTCCAAGAGGACACATGGGAGCTGACTTTAAAAAAAATAAAAAACACGCCATCATTTTATGTGAAACTTGATGATTATGATGATAAGAGCTGGGGTCTATTTTAACATGAGAACTGTTTCAATAGGGTGGATTAAGGTGACGGATTTTGTCTACTTTAGTTTTTTTCTTGTGGCTTTCTCAAGCAAAGGCGTCTGTGCACCGAAAATTCAGGAGTCCTTGAAAGTCAAAGAGAGGAAAACAAAAATGCTGAGTCACCAATTCTGATTTTCAAATCAAGTCAAATTTATTTATTTTTACAACTTGGTTGACCAAAGTGCAATAAAAACAGACAATAGTCAGAAAATAAAATCCAACTAAATCAATATACAATAATAAAAAGTCCAGCTTCATTGTATAAAATGAGCAATAAAACAGTACGACAATACATGAATAAATAAAAACAGTGAGAGGAATCCCTCATCTCTCTGTATGTTTAATTCTGATAATATCAGACTGCTTTAATTTAAACGGTGAGTTGTTCTAGTCAGACCAGGGCTTCACTAAAATCCCAGCCTGTGTCTCGAACATGAGTAAAACAGCAGGAGCCACGTGTCCGGTCACATCTGAGTCGGTGTGTGGGTGCTTCCTCTCCTCCTTGTATTGATAGGGGCAAAACCACCTCCTCTCATCACTCCGTCCCTCTGTCCGCCTCGGTTTCCTTCCTGTTATAAAGCGCACACACACACACACATACACACACAACGCAGACCCCACGAGTGGGCAGTTCAGAGGACATGCATGTCACTGAGGCAGTCTGCATGGCTACCCTACTGCAAACTGTTTATGTGGAGAACATGTCCTCAAAAACCACAGGACAGGAACCTTAAAACACCACTTCACACACACAACCCAAACACACTCACACCGGCACCGTGCCCCTTTAGAGCCAGAGATCGCATGACAACGGCTGGGGAGAAGAAGAAAAAAAGATGTCTCTCTTGCTTTGCTTGCTGCACAGATTTGTTTAATCTTGCATTCTGTTTTCATGTCAAGTTATTAACAAACATCAGCTTTTCCTAACTGATCCCCCAGCCGGTCGTGCGCTTACAAAAGCCAGGCATGAAATAACTAGAGCAGGTTGCCGACATCTCTCTCTTGAATCTTATCTCTCTTTTCACATGAATGCGCTTTGTTTCCTCCACAGGTTGAAAGAGACTTCGAGCGGGAATACGAGAAGCTCCAGAAGTAAGTTGACGTGTGTTCGGTGATTGTGGTTTGTTAGCGTTGCCGTGAAAGATTTTGCTTTTATAATATGTCCGGTTTTTGGTTCTTGTTTCCTGAACCTTATTATTATTATTAATATTTTATTATTTTTTTCCTTTTGACAGCGCGAAATGATGCATCAGAATAGGCTAGCTGTACTAAAGGAGGGGGGGGGGGGGCTGTGTATTGAAGTACAGTAAAGATAGATCTTTCACATCATGTCAAAACTTCTAACAGTGCCTCGGGCTGGCGCCGGTCTCCCGATAGGTCGAGCTAAGCAGATATGCGCTGTAATAATAAAGAGATGGAAAAGTTGTCCCCAGAGGAATTCTTTCACACTCGTAAGACGTATAGATACGGGTAAAATAAGCTAACTGAAGGAAAAGGAATCATAGATATAATAGTACGACCTCGAATCCTGACAGTTATGCCATATTTGTTAACTAGGAGTTGATGATAAAACTGTGGGATTTAATGCCGGTATCAGTATCAGTCCAGTGCTATGCTCATGTACAAAATGCTCTGATGCTTACTGAGGCCATGAAAGGACATGTGAGGGTGGGAAAATGGAAGAGAGATAACAGAAAGGGTAAAAAAAAAAAAAAAACAGAGATTGGTGAGAGGGTATCTGGGTCAATGTTAGAAGAGTGATTGCTAGCCGAGTCCGCTCCACTTTTCTTTCTTTGCAAAGTAAATGACAAAATAAATATATATTAAACAAATTAAATTACAAAACTGTAATTGGCACAATATTTGTTAATAAATCGCAGGTCTCAGTCTAAACCGTTTATGTATAATTAATCGATTTATTCACTGCCTGGCCAAAAAAAAAAAGTTTTAAGAACTCTTAGTAAGTTTATCAAAAACTTGTTCGGATAGTGCTGAACTGTCAACTTTGTCGAAGAAATGTGATCAGAAAAAAAAGGATATATATACAAATATATATATATACAAATATATATATATACATATACAAATATATATATATATATATATATATATATATATATATATATATATATATATACAAATATATATAAAAATAAATGGAGATCATTCAAACACTTGATGAAGATGCATGGTAAAAACAATCAACAGTAAAAACCAGAGCTATTTTTAATAGTGAAATTAAGGACACTTTCAAACACACACACACACACACACACACACAATGTGATGAGAACTAAACAGCTGTGTGTCTAAAAGAAAACCACTTGTTAGTGAGACTCATCTGGTAAAAAGGCTTGAATTTGAAATGATCAGATTGTCCCTGATGGTGAAGAAATCCTTATCCTAATTCTGCCTTATGGTCGTTTGCAAGAATTCAATCTCTTCTATTGTTGTTTAGAAACCTAGAGGAAGAAGTCCGGCCTTGAGTCACGTTTTTAAGTTCACCCATAAGAATATGAGCTTTTAGTTAAAAAAAAAAATGTTTTTATTAATAAATATAAGCTATTTCTTTCTTTTTTTTTTTTTTGTCTTTCATTTTCCTCCGTAGATGCCACATGATATTTTGTGACTTAAGCCTAGCCTAGCCTGACCACGACCGAGTGCAGTCAACTCCTGAAAGCATGTGAATTCTGGGTGTGGTCAAAATAATGCCTATATTCGCCTATTTTTATAGTTTAAACCCTAAATGTGCTCCCAACCCACTTAATAACTTAAACTCGGCTTAATAAATAAAGTAACTCCTCTTAAAAAAATTAATAAAAGAATGTAAAGTTAAACCCATATACTGTACAGTACTGTACTGCTGTGTGTCCCGCAGTGCTTGAAGGTAAAATACAGATGTTAGCCCTCTATATGTACTGTAATTCATGCAGGCGCGTTTTCTTCGGTATGCGCTGTGGTTTTCTTTGGTATCAGTACTGTTGGGTAAATACGGTAATAATAATGATAATCGCCCTCACAAGCCACGTTTTCCTCTACGGTCGCTTTGTGTTCTCTCTACAGTACTAAAAACATTTATACAGTGTTTTTTATATATATATATATATATATATATGTATATATATGTATATATATATATATTTGTGATATATATATTTATTTATATCTTATATGGAAATTTGGCAGAATTTACGTTAATATTTGTTAAAAAATCTGTAAATTATATTCTTAATATTTTTTCATTAAAATGCATGAAAAATTATATATTGCTATGAAAAAAAATTAAAAGAATTGCAGAGAATATTTGCTGTTTCCGGGAAATCACGGGGGTTTCCATGAATGATTATTAGTTTGGTTCTGAGGAAAAATCCACGACCGACTATGACCACGAGCCCTGGACTGAATTTAACGTGGGTCAAACATCAGTACTCGCAGTTCAACTCTGTAAGCACTGAGGCACACACACACACACACTCCTCTTTACCTCAGACTCGCGACTCTGCTCGCAATTCACTGCACCTTGCATTCTCTCACTTATCGATACCGCACTGCTTACACACTCTCCATCAAAGCCATCATTAAAAACGAAGAGCTCATTGCTAGGAGCAACCAAATAAAAATGTTCCATGACCCCTTTGATTGCTTAATAGTAACCCGGTTACTCATTTCAGTATCGATAACTATACATGAGCGCTCGTACTCATGTCGAAAAAGCCGAGCCGGGCCCGTCCCACTCCTGGCGCGGCGTTTCGTCACGTCGCCGCACCCCTGTGCTTCGGGTACTCGAGTGGGAGTGTTAATGCACCCTGATTGAGTAAGATAAACGGCGGACCCTTATGACTGGGAACACGCTGGCATGCGCAGCGTGGGCGGAGACATGGATGAATAAAAATATCTTAACAGGAGTCACCAGTGTGGTGGTATGATTCCTATCTAAAATGATATTTAACAGCACAAACACTTCATAGAAAAAGGAAAGCTTTGAGTCACTTGTCACAAACGTCTGTGTTCTCAGAAATCATTTCTTTAAACTTCTACCGATTCAGCCTTGAAAATGAAATTGATCTTCTTGGATTAAAATGCCTTCTCTGTAGAGATCCTGCAAAGCAAATATTTTTCACAGGCCAGTCTCTGATGTTCCACTGACTTGACCAGCAGCTTACACGTCTTTTAAACTATCCAATAAGCATCGTATAAAGGAATGAAGCACTTAAGGGGGTGTGTGCTGTTGTAGGAAAATAATCTCCAACCGAGTGATGCGATGGAGTCTGACACACAGCTGAGTTAGCTTGTTGATTATTATTTTCATTGGTTTGCTCAATAAAGTAAATGCAAACGAATCCAGTCTGGCACAGTCGATCCACAGGAAGCGACCCAAAAACGCCATGTGTTTTGAGTAATTTTCGTTCTTTAGATATGAGCTGGGAAAAAAAAAAACGAGCCAGGGTTTTGCGCTCTGGAGTCCAAAAAAATACGCTGGATGATTATACTGTACATGGAGGCGGCGTGGTGGTGTAGTGGTTTGCCTCCAGGGTAGAGGGTTCGATTCCCGTCTCAGGTCTACGTGTACTGTATGTGTGGAGTTCGCATGTTCTCCCTGGCTTGTTTGGGTTCCTCCCGCAGTCCAATGACATTCCGGATAAGCCGATTGGTGTTTCCAGTTAAAATTTTGTCACATACACAGTATGATATGAAGTGAAATGCTTATACGACTGCTGATGACTTAAAATTCAAAAAGAAAGGTTTCAGTATGAAATAAGATAAATAAGAGAATTTTACAAATTAGAATATAAAGAAATATCTTTATAAGACTGTCAAAAGACTTTAATGTACAAGTGATAAAATAATGAAAATAAAATAGTCGAATAAAAATATAGAAATATAATAAAATATAATAAAATGTTGAAGTGGAATGTAGAACCATGTCTAGTTATGGGCAAGATAATGTGCAGAATAGTGTGCAAGGTCAGAGTTCAAAGTTCAAAAATAGTGTGAGAGTAAGTGTAAAAAGTGTGACTCCCCCCCCCCCCCCTCCCCCCGGTGCAAAAGGTTCGTTGATTTTTATGTGAAACACGTGATGGTTCTCTCGACTTAGTGGTAGTAGTAGCCGTCATGTGGCCTAGTGACGGGGAGGAATTGGACACGACTAAATTAAGGAGAAAATCCCTAAACTTCATTAACATAGCGCATCCTCATTTCCAGTCTTATCCAGGCGCCATTACATTTATCTCATTACACATATGAGCAGTTAAGGGCTTTTCTCCAAGGGCCGAACTGTGGCAACTTGGTGGTACTGGGGGTTTAAACCTTTGACCGTCTGATCAGTAATCTAGTCCAACACCTTAAACACTGAGCCACCGCTCCCCCAAGCCTGTGATATTAAATTACAACCGGCACTCCTGTCCAGACAGCTGGTCTAAATAAATAAGCAAACAAACAAAGAAATGCAAAAACTCCGTACTGGTATGAACCGTTATCCTGTCAAGGCCCGAGAAGCACCGTGCAATCTCCTATTTCTGTATAAAGCGAATATGTTAGTCTGTGACCTGTGGCAACACCACATGTCATTTACGTGCTGGAACGAGGCCTGGTGTTGGCATGCTAGCGCACAGACTGGAGCAGCTGGGACACTGGGGCTCGATTAGCACCTAGCATGAGGAATGGGGGTTGGGGTTTCTTCATCATCTGGCATTCTTTCTGTTTTTAATTTATTTATTTACTTTTAATTTTTTTCATAATTTTTTTTTTTTTTTTACATTTTTATAATTTCTCTATAGTTCGTTCCTAAAACCCAACTCTCTCCTTTCATTCCCCCTAAACAAAGTGATCACATGTGCCATGATCGGTGTCCCATGGGAGTTTCCCCAACCACTCATTTCCGTCTTAATTGATATAATGAACAGCTCCCTCATGCGCACGCACACACACAAGCACATGCACACACCCCTGCCAGGCGCAACAGTGTCATAATTGCAGATGTTATCACCCCGAGTGTTTGTGAATGGGTCACAGTATGTTAGCAACTGTGTGAAACGATCTCATCAGATCTTTTGCGAGCGTTACTGTCGTGAACGAGATTCACTGAACTTGAGCATCACGTGTGTCGTTTTTTTTTTTAGGATTTAAAAAGCTTCAGTACAAACAGACGCTGACGTCAAGTTTCGAAAAAGAATTTAAGCATCAGGGCGAACTTATGAAAAACAGATCATTCATTTATAATTTAGCTCGAGATGAAAGTTTTATTTGTGTGAACGAGTTGAACATGTTCGAGCGTAAACTTCATTAGTTCTTCGAATTTTTTCCGATTTCAGGCTGGAAGACCAAACGAAGAAGCTGCATAAAGACATGAAGAAAAGCACGGAGGCCGATATAGGTGCGTAACATGATTTGCGCAGATCTGATTATCATACGTTGATGTTTTGTGAGAGGAGATTTAAACCTGTGTGGGTTTTCAACATGAGAAAGTATGGACGAGTTTCTGCTCTTCGGTTTGTTAGCGACAACACGAACACACGCCTAAATTAGAAGTCAAACTTCCAATATATATTGAAAAAATTAAAAAACTATATGGAGCTGTATTAAGCAAAGAAAACAACTAAGGAGATTTGAAATGACTGGAACTGGGTTAAGAAACGTTTATGGTAAAAAATCAGCAGTAAAAACCAGATTATCACATCTATGGAGTTTCTCGTCCCTGATGGTGCAGGAGTATTCCAGCACTCAAATTATGAATTCTGGGAGCATGAGGAATCATTTTCACACATGAAGCGGCCCATATTGTGTGCTGTACTTAAAACTAAAGGTGATTTCGAATAAAATCTTGAAGCACAGGTTTTTTTGTTTTTTTTTGCAAAATGAAATGTCCGTCCACTAAAACTTAGTTTACAAGCAGATGCGTGTCAGAAGTGGACAGCGCTGAAGGAACTCCGCGTGCGCTAAACCGCGCCGGTTGTGCCGCGACGTCTCTGTAGTGCCAGCTCCAATTACAGCTCGTGCACTTTCCTGCCAAGGCTGCTTCAATTTCGGCTGCTCAGATCAGACCCGAGAGCCTGCGTCGACCCGAATCAGACAAACATCAAGCCTCATTAGAAGATTCCCAAACAGGATGTTTTATGCTCAAATGCTAATAACCCGACACCTTATTCTTTTTTCAGTCACTTAATATTGGCTGTATATAAAAATAAATAAAAAATTACCAGAATATGTTAATGTATTTTTTTTCTTCTATTTCGTCTTATAATTATTATGATGATAATTATTGGCATTTCATTCAGCCATGTCCAAAGCGGCGGTGAAGATTGCTGGGGACTTGTTGAGTAACCCTCTGTGCGAGCAGGACCAAGCCTTCCTGGAGTCCATGATGGCTCTGGATACAGCCATGAAACGAATGGAGGCGTTCAATCAGGAGAAGGTGAGTCCCGCCCCGTCGCGCCCGCACGCCGTCGTTTACACACCGATTTAACACTCAGGGTTATACAGATGTTATGCCAACACAATGACACACACACATCCATTAAAGGTACTATAGCTAAGAAGTACTGTATGTTTAAATGTCACTGTAAGGAGAAATGTCTGACATGTGCATCATTGCGAACGAAGCAGCCATTAAAGGGCAGTGGTTAAGGTGTTGGATTACTGGGCCTCCGAGTGGCGCAGTGGTAAAGTGTCCGCCCTACCATTCGGGGATTGCGAGTTCGATTCCCGGGTGGCGCTGTTACCTCTCACAGCCGGAGGCCTAGAGAGAGCTGATTGGCCGAGCTCTCTCAGAGGGGAGGGATGAGAGGTACTTAGTGCTCCCACATTAACCACGGCTCTACAGCCAATCAGGGGCGTCCGTGAGCTCACGAAAGCGGAAGGAGCAGATAGCGCTGTCCTCCGAGTGTGTTACGCCGCCCCCAACGGTTTGTGAAATAAATAAATAAGGTGTTGGATTACTGATCAAAAGGTCGAAGGTTCAAACCTCCAGCACCACCAAGCTGACACTGTTGAACCACTCTTGAGCAAGGCCCTTATCCCCTCAACTGCTCAGATAAGGGCGTCTGCTGAAAGGTAAAGACTTCTCACGTTAAATTCTCCAGAACACGGATCAGTTGAACGCGAGTTGAGCAATCAACGTCATGTTTACATTGCGTATTTCCACGCTTAAACCTGTACCTGTTCGAACACCCTTCAGTTGAAGAAGCGGCGCGATTCTGCCTCGCAACATCCTCTTCGTCGTGTACTTCACGCTTGGCAGCGGAAAACATTTTATGCGAATGTTGTTTCTCACTTTGGCTGAAATAAACTCTGTTACCCTCTAGCAGATTGGGTATGAGTAAGGTTTTCTCACAACAGATCCCCTCCTCTCCCCTCCCCTCCTCCCCACAACACTCCTTAGGCATCTAAACCGAAATAAATCTGCACTATTGAAAGATTCCAGTCTCGGTATTTAAAGTTTTTTTTTTCCTTCTGATTCTTCTTCTTCTTCTTCTTCTTCACCGCAAGTGATTACAACAGATTTCTACGGCTGTTTATCATCATCGGAGTCCTAATGCGCACACAAGCGTGCAGGGGGATTAGTGATCGCTCTCTGTGCAACCTGCTGACCTCCTTTTTACCCCAGGAGCTCAGCTCAGAGGGGGGTTACAGCCATCCTACAGCAGCGGAGAAACCCGTTGCTCTTCCCAGACTCTGTGTAGTGTTAGGTTTCCATGTTCATGAAGGTCCACCTCCATATGGATTCAAAGACGCACCAGGGCTCCAGACCAGAATTTTCCAAACAGGTCTAATTATCGACTTGATACACATATGATGTGATGATATTAAACATTGTTTTTCCTTAGAATATACACTATTTTGCCAAAATATAAAATATTATTGTGCACTGGTGCACGGTCATGTAGGAACTGGTGTGGGGTTGTTCTTCCGGTGTTCTAACAAGGGTCTCAGCCCCTTACTTCCAGTGAAAGGAACAATGACAATTTCATTATCCCAACTTTGTGGGAACAGTTTTGGGGACGGTCCCTTCCTGTTTCAACATGACTGCGCACCAGGGCACAAAGCAAGGTCCATAAAGACATGGATGAGCGAGTTCAGTGTGGAAGAACTTTAATGGTCTGACCTCAACCCGATAGAACACCTTTGGGATGAATTAAAGCGGAGACTGCGAGCCAGGCCTTCACGTTCTCACAAATGAGCTTCTGGACGGATGGTCAAAAATTCCCATAAACACACTCCTAAATCTTGTGGTAAAGCCTTCCCAGAAGAGTTGAAGCATATTAAACCCTATGGATTAAGAATCTGAAGTTCATTTGAATGTGAAGACAGGTAAGCGAATACTTTTGGGAATATAGTGTATACTCACCGGGCTAGTTCATTAAGAATCGGGTTTATTAGGTACAGCTTGCTCGAACTGGGTTGGACCGCTTTTGGCTTCAGAATTGCGTTAATTCGAGCCTATAAACGTATAAATTAAAAATGAATTTCAAACAATCAATTTTGAAGTCAATGTCTTTGTTACGCAGTACATAATTGCTGAAATTGAGTTTCTTTTATACACCTCAGATGCATGAATTCCTACATACACATCTATTGCTTCATCAAAAATAAATAAATAAATAATCCATAATACGGAAGCACATCTATAAATACTACCTGCTCCAGTCCAGAAGGCACGTCCATCCTCGTGATCTGGGATCTGCAGTTAAATGTTCTTTTTGTGCGCTTCGATATAAAGGGAGCTTTTTTTTTTTTTTTTTATGTTTGTGGTGAACATCTAAGCGTTTCCGGATGAATTAGCATGCCTGGTTGAACCTGGCCTCATTTGTAATATTTCTATGGAAAAAATATTCACAGGACTATAGCAACCTCTGCGAGCCGCGCTATAAGTACAGGCTCGATTTAATGCTCGCTGCCGCGAAGCCCGATCTCTCAGACAACAGATGTGATGCAAATGCGCTCTCTCTGCACTGACCCCACTGTCAGTTTCACTAAAGCGAACACTTTCAGCAGCGCCGCTCTCTCTCCAGCTAAGCTCTATGGCCTGCTATTCCAGTATACGGGCACTTGGCAGGCGAGCGATGCGTTAGCCGTGGGCGACAAGAGATGTTAGCACAGCTGATTTTTATTATTTTATTTTATTTTTTCCCTTTCCTTGCTGCGCTCTGTGCGAATTACCACCCTGGGATGCTGGAATGGCTAATGAGACTTCCGTGAATCAGATGCCAAACCTGCACCAAAATCCACTACCAGTGCAGCGGCTAAACAAATTGAACTAGCGTTCAATAAAGACAATGAAATCTCCTGTTTTTTTTTTTTGTTTGTTTTTTTTAATGCGCTAAAGGCCAGATTGAAGGGGAGAGAGAAAGAAAAGGAGAAATGTGTTATGGTAATGAAGGCAGCTTAAGCCTACAGTGTGTATATTTTAAAGTCTGTGTTTTAAAAGGCTTTAAGGCCTGCAAAGCCAAGCGGTTAGCGGTTAACGACTAGCGGCCATGACGGCGAAAAGGGGGCTTATTGATTTTTCAGGGTTTGTGTTTTTTTTTTTTTTTTGGGTTAGCTCTGTGTGTGAAGGAAAAGGAGAGAAAAGGGAGAGAAAGAGAGTCAGGCTGATCTTTGCCCTCTGATTCACACTGATGCTGGTGCTTCAGCGACGCCCTCAGGCTTTGCGCTTACCTCACGGAATACTCGCTACACCCTTCGCCCAACTCTCCGCATCCTTAACGCGCACTAGCTCCACCATCAGTCTTCTCGTCTCTTCTCGTTTCTCTCGCCCCCCACACACACACACACACACATACTCTTAGAGACCGTTCACGTTTAATAAAGCGTGTGCACGCTAATAAAAGAGCTCGTACGTGTTGATTTTCCGTCATGCTCTGTTTGGGTTCTGACTCGTCTCGTGAGCTTCGCGTGCCCTTCCGCCGCCTCTCCTCGGCAGTGTCAGTCGCTAGGGTGAGGCGGCTGACATCCTGACATATTAACGCAAATTATTTTAACCGTCATCTCGAGTCAGAGGCGTTCAGGGCCCTCGGGGGCCAGCGAGGCGTTCCTCCCCAGCTCTAATTCCTCTTTCGTCTTCATCATGGAAGGTAGTCTGAACTCTTATTGTTTAAAAAAAAAAATGTTTGTTTGGTGAGAACTTTCATGTCGTCGGGGCGTCCCGCCCTCTCCTACGCTCACAAACCCAGCCGGGGATTCACTTTCATGTCTCGGGCCCCCCTCCGGACGGTTCCGTCTTTTTGAATTCGGCGCTCAATGAATATTCACGTCCTCGTCCGTCCCCTCAGGGTTTCGAGCGTGATAAAGAGGTGACATCACCGGAGCGCTCACACCCTCTCGATCTCGGCGCTCTTTTGGCGGGCTGCGTTGTATCCTGCTACCAATTAACTTCACTGCAGAGGACGGGCTTATTGTTTTGAACTCAATGATCAATGGAATTTGATATGAAGGTTGCATCATCTGTTTATTGTTTCTGTCGTTTATGTTTCCCTTTAGGTCAATCAGATTCAGAAGACCGTGATCGATCCTCTAAAAAAGTGAGTATCCTCTTCATATATGACTTCATAATTGCTTGGTGATCTGTTGTGTTATTGATTTAACCTAATTATACTTGGTGTCTTTGTTTATTGTTGTAAAGTTCTTTTAGTTCTGGGATCTGAAATTCCAGGATACGAGAACAAATCTGTGCTTTTTTTCACCCCCCCACCGCCCACAATGTAATGAGTAATTAATTGAAGGAGAAAGAGTTGCAGATTCACACACATTCACATTAGGGTTTTTTTTTACGAGGGATGGGACTCACCAGTCTCCACCTGAGATATCACATCACAATACCTCAATGCTGATTTGTTTAAAATAGCGATTTTATAAGTATCACGATTTTAGAATTTTCCAGATTTGATATTACATTTTTTCATGATTTTTTTATTTTTATTTTTATTTTTTTACCCCCGATTTTCTCCCTAATTTATTCGTGTCCAATTCCTCCCAGTCACTAGGGGGCTCCCAATAGGGGGCTACTATTACCACTCAGCCGGCAGGGCCAGCCGACCGCATCTTTTCGAACTGCTTGCTCACGCACCGTTGGGGGCGGAGTAACCCACTCGGAGGACAGCGCTATCCGCTCCTTCTGCTTGCGTGAGCTCACAGACGCCCCTGATTGGCTGTAGAGCCGCGATTAATGTGGGAGCACCAAGTACCTCTCATCCCTCCCCTCTGAGAGAGCTCGGCCAATCAGCTCTCTCTAGACCTCCGGCTGCGAGAGGTTACAGCATCACCCGGGATTCAAACTGGCGATCTCCGGATGATAGGGCGAGCACTTTACCACTGCGCCACACGGAGACCCTTGTTAGAATTTTATACCTTTTTAAAACAAAAGTTTTATGAGTAATCAAATGTTGCCCGTTCCTTATAACATTATAACATTCACTTAAAAAAAAAAAAAAAACAGGCGCAGCATTTATGAAATACAAACTAACTTCAAATACAAGAGTTTAGCATTTAACTTGTAAGTTTTTACTGAGCAGAACGCCATAATTACTATTTCTAAACAAACGTAGCAAATAATTGACTCCTACCATACGGGATGAAAATGTGTGATTAGTTGAGAGTGTATGTATTTTCTCAAATGCCTCCAAAGTCTCAAAACTCAACTTGGCAATGAGCGCTCGGGCTTCCAGCGAGCCCCCTATTCCTATTTTTTTCTCTCCTTTTTTTTTTCTTATTTTAAGGTGGTCAGGCAGTGACGTCAGGGTGTCGTGTTCAGTTCATTGGGATTGAGTACAAGCTTCAAAGACAGGTTCGGGCTCCTTAGTAAAAGTGAAGAGAGAACAGGATTCCAACAACAGTCCGGGGTGTTGTATCCATATACTTTTGGCCATACTAATTTTGGAGTAAAGGGAATCGTAAGACTTGAGGTTTAAATCCAGTGTTTCGACGAACACTGTGTAATGTGATGTAAGAGCACAGATCCTATGAGACGTCTGATTCTATCACACCTGTTAACGGATGTTCAGGTTTATCTCCCTTCAGGATTTAGCAAAGTTGACGGTGCTGAATAACTAATCACTTCTTTTTCTTTTTTTAAATTTTTATTATTATTATAATTACAGAACACTTTTTCACAACTTAAATTAGGCAGTAAGTGTAACTGTGTGTGTGTGTGTAATTGTCTTTGTGTGTGTGAGAGAGAGAGAAAACGAGGCTGCTGTCCCGAACGCGGATGAGAGAGGAGGGAGAGTGAAAGAAAGAGAGGGCTTCTGGAGGAAAGTTTATTTGGCCGTCCGCCCCTCCACTCCTCTCTCTCTCTCCCTCTCTCTCTCTCTCCGCCCCCGTGAGTGCTATTCCGTTTGTGCCTGCTCTCATGGGAGGGGCCGGAACAGGAAGCAGACCTTAATGAGCAGACAGGAAGAGGAGTGGGAGCGGAGACACTCCTTACAAACGCCTCTGCTCTGGAGCGCTAACGCGCACACGTGTGTGTGTGTGTGTGTGTGTGCGTGTGCGTGTGTGTGTGGTTGGTTTAGACAGGAAAAGAAGGAATGTTTTCTATTCGTTTATAAAGAGTGGCTCATTGTTGACTCGGATTTTTATAAAAGCTCTAAAACATGATGCAGGTCTTCTGAGCTGAACCCACATTTTGTGTGTGTGTGATTAAAATTTTATTAAATGCTCACTTTATTCCATATTGGTGAAAGTGTGTGTGTTTAATTTGTGACTAAACTGCGTGTGTGTGTGTGTGTGCGCAGTGGTAAGATGGAATGGTTCTCATTTCCTTTGGCCAGTGGGTGTGCGGTGGACATGTGTGTAGGCTCTTAGTATGGCCCTAAGCCCGGACTTACACACACACACACACACACACACACACACACACACACACACACACACACACTTACTCATTGACAAACACCAGGTCCACAGGAGAGGCTTTAAAGATCAGGACAGGCCAAGGAAGACACATCAAAGCACACACACACAGTCAGAGTGAAAGAGATAGAGACAAGAGACTTGACCATTTAAAACTGACCACTTTTCCCCCGGTAGGAGAATGAAAGCTTGTTTTGTGAGGAAGTTACTCCACAATATAAATAAATATATATATATATATATATATATATATATATATATATATATATATTTTTTTTTTAAATACAATAACAGCTGCTGCCTTTTCAAGACGCGAGCCGTCCGTGGCTTTTAGCAAAAGTTTCCGCGCTCTTGTGTAGCCAGTGCCGTCTCACCTCACGATCCACCGCTCGCAACATCAGCTTTGTTTCTGGCCCGAGCCAAAATGCACTTAACCAAACCATATGCTAAGAAACAATGAAAGCCCAGATTCCATTAGTGTACGACGGTCCAGACTCGCATAATTATTTATATTTCGCTCGCCGTCCATGTATTCAAATGACATTCTTAATGCGAGCCGCAAGAAAAAAAAAAAAGGTGTCGGATCTCTAATGGATCTCGCCATCTGTTCAGCCATCAAATTCTCTAAATGCAGCGATTCATTTGCAGGCTAACAAACTTTCCCAGCGTCTCTCTCTCTCTCAGTCTCGGCACTCCATACCGCTGCTGGATCTCTTCACGATGTGCATTACTGACGCCGGCTTTGACCTTTTCCTCGTTTGCTCTTTGTTGCATTAGATGGAACAGAAGCTCTCATTGATGGGATTCATACAATAATCTGTGTGTGTGTGTGTGTGTGTGTGTCCGTGTGTGCGCGCACACGCACATTCACGTGCGGTGCATCCAGACACATTTACACACTACGTTTGTTTAAAAACGGACATTATAGAAGTTGAAGGATCAAGATCTGATTTAAATAATGAAACTTTTTTCTTTTTCCTAAAGTAATAAATAAGGAGACTTGAAGTTCTGTAATCCTGCGCCGCTGAAGAAATGTCAACGCGTGACATTTTATCTTCCTGTTTGCAAATCTCTCCTTTTTTTTTATTTATAATTTTTTTTTTATTCCTCTGCTTTATCTTTAATTGCAGGTTTTAACCATAGACGCCGATTACGTTACTGATGATGAGGCGGGATAACGCGAAGATGTGCTTTGTAGTTACGCTTTCAACCACACACACACGTGCTTCTGTACCTCTGAGAAAACCAACGTGCAAGCTTTTTGTTTGTTTAATGCTTTTTTTTTTGTTTGTTTTTCTTAATTTTTTTTGCAAAGATACTGTAATGACTGGCTGAAGGAAATTTTGTGCATTTTAATTTGGTATTTTTATCAACCTTAATCTTGATCAGTTGAAATGATATATTAACCTGTATACAATGGCTGCTGCCATTTCTTATCGGAAAGTAATAACAAAAAATTAACAAACAATAAACGGCGTGGACGTGGCCTATCTAGCCGTTTTTTTTTCTTTGCTTATTTATTTTATTTTATATTTTTTGTTAAAGCAACGAAGTGTGCGCCATTATCGAAAAATAACATGTATTAGGCTACAACACACCACATCCCATCATTTATTGTAGTCCTGCAGCAGCAGATGTTTGTGTTGTCTATGTTCATGCGAGACTAATGTCTAGTGAACATATTCAACATGCTTTTTTCCTGTAGCATCATACCAACGTTATTTTCGAATAACGGCACACCTGAAGTGCTATATAGCTCTTATACCACAGCAACATCATATTTTTATCGAGTAATGTAGTCGTTCCCTTACCAACCCCTCCCTTTTCTCTCTCGCAGCTGAGCACTGACACTGGAGACTCCTTCCGTCAATTCTAAATAAACAAGCCGTTAAATAACTCTATATTAGCGTTTATAGAACAGTGATGTTTCCCTGTTGTCTGTTGTTAAATAACTCACTGTGAACTCACTGTTACTACAGTAACCATTACATGTCTGGACAAGCGCATTAACATAAACCTGCAACTTTACAGTCGTCTGTCTGACCAATCAGGCTGGAGAATGATGTAACGATTCAGTGAAATTAAATGACATCAACTTCTCATAAATTTTATTTAAAGGTCATAAATCATAAATGTATTTATGAATCCAGTTATGACTTCTTTTTTTTAAATTAAGAGCAACTGCTACTCGACAGTTTAGCAAAGAAACTATCAGAGGTGCAAAGAAAAACAAACAACTAAAATATATATAATAAAAAAAAACTAAGCAGCATGAGATGTCAAAGTTTAGAGTCTGTAATCATGGAGATATTCATTAGAGATAGGCAGAACTTTAAGCAAATTTATTTATTTATTTTATCTGCTGAAGGCAATAACTTTACACTAACATGTAGTAGAAGAAGCGAAACATTTTTGAGTTTATACCCAAGAGCCAGGGTAGAACTCGGCCTCCTCTGTGTGTAGTGAGGAAACTCCCATGGGTGATTAAAACAAGGGCGAGGAGCGCAGTAGAAAAAAAGGAGCAAAAACACAGAAATATGCAGTTCAGAAAGGCGATCGCAAATTGGACCCAACTTTGTTTTAAAAGCCAATTTTTTTTATTTTACTTTAATCATGAAGCCATGATGCTACTTATTCCTTATTGTCGCACTATTGATATTGAGGTATTTGGCAAGTCTGGCTAAACCGTACCAAAACTGCAAACATTGACCTGAAAATTAAAAAAACGGCACACATGGACCAGGCGATAAGATGTAATCACGATACCTGGGTGCTGATTCCATTTCTATTGTATTACATTTTATAAATGTCCAGATATCCAGATTCAATATTATTTGTTTTTAGATTTTCTAACAATTTATAAAAACGTTGAACGCACCGTTTCAGTGTCTGTGTAAATGAGCTGCTGCTAAGCCACGCCCCTCTAGAAAGCAACAAGAGCTGAGCAACAAGCCTGAAGACGGGTCGATCTTCTTCTTATATAAGGCCACAGTAGTGAGAAGACCTAACTGGCTTGTTTCACCCCTAGCCGGTACAAAAATGCACAGAGTACCAAAAGCAGGGATTTTGAGCTTCATTATATTTATTTATTTATTTAAATTAAAAAGTGATGTTTATATACAAGGCAATGAAAGTGTCTCAGAAATATGTGCGCGTGATTGTCCTGATGTTGTCCTTTACTCAGCTGCTATTTCAATCTACACTGACCAGCCACCACCACCACCACACCCTCAGCCAGTGTAAAATTATACAGTTGACTGGTCTGTGTGAGCGCGCGTGTGCGAGTGCGCAGTTTGTTGGACGAACTAGAAATGTCTAGGGAAACATGGAAAGAAAAATGGGACGCTTCATTATAAGTTAAGCCCAATCGTGTGTGTGTGTGTGTGTGTGTGTGTGTGTGTGTGTGTGTGTGTGTATGTGTGTATGTGTGTGTGTACACGCACGCTGAGTCAGACAGGCTGTGCCCTCGTCGGGTTGAACCAGTCTAGCCCAGATTGTTGTCTTTTTCCAGAAAAACACCAGCAAACTATGTCTAAGGACGATGACCAAAAGACACCACAGTTTGGGGTAAAATAGAGAAAAATGCCCAAGCTGAGTACACTCTTATACAGTTAAAACTTAAAACTGTGAAGTCACCACCCCAGTCTGTCTTAACTCTTCCATCAGGGCCCTTGTAAAATAAAAACACACATGTTGTGAGCCAGCAGTGGCTTGTGGCCATGGGTTTTGGTTAAACAAAAAGACGTTCAGTAACGACAAATCACGGTGAAATCTACAGTAGTACCCTATAATAGAATCGACAGAAATTGGTCACCCAACAACTAATTTTAAAGGATTTCAACAATGTTTTCATCTTTACATTAGAAAACAAGTATACAGCGTAACCCAGAATTCTGGATCCATGGCGAGAAAGGTATTTAAAAGTATAAACTACAGCAAAGTAGCGACAGCAAAATGTATTCTGATTGTCCACGTCATAATTCCCCTCCAAGTCTTTTTTATCATAGCAATATATTTAAGCCGTATTGCACAAGAGGAAGTCCTGTATTGCGGGACATAACACGGCTGCCATGCAGTTGTAGAAAGCTTTTATGCAACAGTTCCACAAGCACCATTTATCATCATCAGGTTATTGTTTGTTTCTTAATTTAACAAGATACTGTATTTTGCTCCGCCATCACGCTTCCTTCAACGATTAGCGGAACTAAGTAACCGTGACTGGCAGAGCTGGCGATCGACAGATAGTGATTGACAGCTAGTTTAATCATGAGTAGTAAAAGTAGTTTTGAATTCTTACCGGTACCATGTACAGTAGCCAAAAGGCGAGGAGAATAAATCATGGAGGCTGTGGACAGTCCTGTAAAATCTTGTAAAAGTTCCCTTCTGTATTTCCACTTATTCCACTTTAGAATTTCAGAATTTCTGGGGTTAAATCCCAAACAGCGTTAAATTGAAAGAAGTGCCCCGTGGAAGATGCATAATCATCTTACACAGCCCACTATCTTTCAATTTAAGTAGTGTCCTTGATCACGGGTTGGAGAGCGATCTGTAATAGAGGCTTGTGTTAGTGTGTTAGGAGCTTGTTAGTTAAAAGAATTGTTGGTACGATTTGGGATGACTTGGAAGCCATAGCCTTTTTTTTTTTTTTTTTTGTATTATCAGAGGTGTTTTCTTGTGGAAAAGAAAATATGGGTTCCAGCAGGTAGTTGCTCTCACCTCAGAGGCGCAAACAAAATTAAAATTATACTTTTAATACTCACCTGTAAATAACCATTTATCAGGTGATTAAGCATCATTACTACTAGTATAAAATAAAGTCTTGACTCACATCACATCCAGTCAGCAGCTCCGCTTGACATAAGAAGTGCTGGAAAAGACTCGTTGAGAATGGTCCAATCACATGAGCCCAAATATTTTAAAACAATAATGATTCTTTTAGAACAAAAATGGGAGGTTTCGGGGCGCACAGTGCTGCACCGCAAGCAGGATTTGTAAAGCTCCAATCAGAGCTCAGCCTCAAGTCACATGCTTTTCAAAAATGTACGTGCCTACATAGACACTCGTTTGTCCGGCGCCCCATGAACACGAATACAGTTTAGATTTTTTTTATCGCAAATAAATTATATTAAGAAATACAGCGGAATATTGTGACTAAATGACTTTATTTCATTATTAAAATAAATTATTATGTTAAATAATTACATGTTAAAGTAGCATTCTTCTCTGCCTAACTTTAAGGGGGGCGGCGCCCCTGCGCCCCGTATTGACCGGCCACCACTGCTTTCACAGTAAAATAAAAAATTCTAATTACTTCAATTTAATCTAATCTACATAATTGAATTGTATTTAATATAAAGAAATTAGGGGTGACCCAAGATTCTTTACACAGTACTACTGCGGTTATCTGTATTAGATGTTGTGGAAATGGTATAAAGGTCGGAGATCAGACACAGCGCACATCAGCATTGCATCCTTTTCTGCATTATAGTGTGGATGAGAAGTATTTGGGGAAAGGACTAAAACACAAAAGCTTTGGTTAGTAAAGCCTTGATATTGTTATTTTGTGTTCGCGTGTCTCCGTGTTGATGTCCTTATGTAATTTTCTGGCATTCATCTGTCTGCACATGCACCAAGTCACGTTCATTTGGTAGGATGAATTTCCTTTTTTTTTGGTTGAGTTTTTTTTTTTTTTTTTTAATAAATTTTTTTGGCTAAGTCCATAAGGCATGTTTACTACTGTATATCTGCACATTGTGCTTCGACTTACAGGTGGGCGATATTTACAGAAATGCAACATCGTTCTTAACATTGCAGTAGTAACTCTAGTGAACTCGTAAGCTCAGCGCTCACATTACCCCGTGTCTACTGTCTGTATTTAAGGTATACAGTGTGCGATCACGTCTATAAACCTGTCTCTGTGTTGCTGTTATTGCTGCTGGAGATTTGGAATTTCCCAGGAGATCAACAAAGTACCTGTCTGTCTGTCTAGTGTGGTATATGAAGGCAATATGTGAAAAACTCCTGGAACTTAATGATATTACTATTAATAACAATAAGTATTTTACCAATACAAGGGTACTTACACTACTACAAGAGTCTAAGACCTAAGACTTTTTTTTTATACATTTGTTTTTTTTTTTCCTTTAATTTGTTTACTTTTTAATGTCAACAATATTCTCCCTCCTCATGGCTAACCAGTTGTTTAAGTGGGCCAAGGTGATGTAGTGTTGAAGGGAGTGTGTGGGTTGATGGTGACGTGTTCTGCACGATATTGTGCCGCTCCCTGTTCTAGTTCCTGTGGGAAACAATCCGGGACTTGTCTTAACACAACCCAGCGTAGTGAGGCCTGGTCTTTCCGTCTCTCTCTGTCTCTATCTCCCAGCCTCTCTCTCTCTCTCTCTCAGTCTTCCGCCCTCCCTGCCTCTAGGTGAGCACTAATACTGTTTCTGATGTCATAATAATCTACTCTGTTTGCATTACAATCTGTCTTTTGGGTTGGCGGTTAAAACCACTATCATTCATTCATTAAAGGAAAAAAAAAACATGTTCCTCCTCCTCTTGTAGCGTGCGCGCACACACACACACACACACACACACACACACACACACACACACACATGACTCGTGGGTGCTGAGAAAGCCAAGTTACCTTTACATCTTCATGGACAGGAGGTTTACACCACCATTTTGCTATTGTTTATGAGAGCTTGTCATTAAGTTGAGACCAACTGGACAAATTTTTGAAACTTTATACAGTCAGATTTTTAGCTAACTCAGTAATTACATGCTTTTGGTCAGCCAGTGCTAAAAATCTTATATTTTTCATAATGTAATATTTTGGCAATTAGGCCCTTAATTATTTCATCCAAGCGTTATTATAAACTGTATAAAGAAGCACAACCCCAAACCAGCCCTCACTCAGCGTCCATGTTATTCCTGTCGGTTCCCTTTGCACAAATAATAGCAACGCTATTTTCTCTAGATGTTCGGTTTGTGTTTTTGGCCTGAAAGAGTCTCACGTGTTTGTGCTGCTTCCCTGACGGTTCTTGGCAGTGCTAAGCAGGAGCACAGTCAGGCCTCGAACCAAACCACCCGCTCCTGTTGCTAAGTTACAGCCTGAAGTTTTTTTTTTTCTTCTTCTTTTCTTTTCCCGCTATTTTTAGTATCCTGATAGCAGTATTTTCACTCATTTTCTTCAGGAAAAGCAACAATTAATCACCCGACATCCTCTGCGCTTTAATTAAGAGTTGATGCTGAAATAAGTTCATCAGCGGTGTCTGAACGGTATCAAGGTCACGACCGTGTCGAACGATCGTCAGCCTGCAAGACCTCAACTTTTGACGATTGGGCAATCGATCGCTGCACGGCTCATCTGGAAAAAAAAATCTGAACTTACTGTATGCATGCCCGATTGTATAAGAGTTGATGGGAATCAATAGATGAGCTAGAACTTGAGGGAGATGTAAATTCTGGTGATACGATACTTTGGGGGAATTTTATATTGTGTAACATTTTTGTTCGTATGTTTTTCTCTTGAAATTCTGCATAACATAATGAAATGCATACTGTGTGTGTGTGTATCAGGTACAGCAGTGTGTTCCCCAGTTTGAACATGGCGGTGAAGCGGAGAGAGCAGGCCTTACAGGATTATAAGAGACTGCAGGCTAAAGTGGAGAAGTACGAGGAGAAGGAGAAGACTGGACCCATCATGGTCAAACTCCATCAGGTACCGACTGCACAGATACTGTAAACACACCAACTGTTTATTTCAATTAAAGGAAAATACTAATTATTACAGTATTGCTTTCAGAGGCACAGCTATCTAAACATTCGACTAGTCATCGAGTTACACGTAAATTAAATAAAGGGGTAATTAGGGTGAAAATTAATAGTTTGAATTAAATGTTAAATGCTTATTTATTAAACATTTTGAAGGATGTTTTGTAATTATTTATTTTTTCTACATAAATTGTTTGGGGGAACTGAAAAAAATAAAATAAAGAATGTAGGATGTAGGATTAGGCGGCATTTAAACGTTTATTCATTTAGATATGTTTCTTTAAAGGTCCCACATTTTCACTTATTTTTTATTTATTTATTTTTTAATGTTCAAATTCCTTTGCCACTGCATTTTTTTCCTATACCCCAAATTCCATCTCTTTCACCCATTTCAGTGTCTTTGTAAAATACGCCCCTTTAGCAGAGCTGAGTGACACGTTGGGGGAGGGGCTTTTCTTAGATGAGGTCACTTTAGGGCAGAAATCTAATTAGTTCGTTTCAAAAAGCAAATTTTTTTTCCCCCCTCACGTTTCTTGGTTTGTACCACACACACACACACACACACACACACACACACACACACACACACACACACACACACTGGAAGCTAGTGGTGGAAATGTTCAGTAATCATACGCTATCGCGATACCCAGGTAGCGATTCGATTTGTATCGCGATTTTATAAATATCCTAATTTAGTGTATTTTTTTTCTTTTTTTTTTCCAATTGTGTAAAAACTAATAATTTTTAAATAATTTCACCGCTACCACACAGGTGTGAACGGTTAAGAGCACACCACTTGGAGGATTATATAATGAACTGCAACATTTTACCACCTCAAATTCAAATGTGTGTGTATATAAATAATAATATATATTAAGAAATTGATTTTGGAAACGGTGACACGATACATGAATTGCAATACAAAAGAATATTGATACATAACTTGTATTTTTTTCCCCCCTTTCATCTTCTGGCAAATCACATACATTGTTATAAATGTCACTTTTATATACACATTATGTCCTCTTTAATTACTAAAATATTGATTATGCATCAGTCATTGTCCAACGTTTTTGTCATTTAATAATAGTCTATAAAAGCATTAGCATCACTCAGTCACACAATGTTTTGTAATGTATCGTCAATAGCCAGATTTATAAGTCATGATTGGTGCTAATGTAGTAGAAGCGCTATCACTTAGCGCTAGTGTGTCTCACTATTCGCATTATAAATCCCGTCATCGTCTGAATCTACTGAATCTGATCGCTTCTCTTTTGAGTAAAAAATTCATATTCTGCACTGTCGACTCTCCTCCGCTGGTTCGCACTCGTTTCTACACAGAGGTTGTTCTGATCCGGTCCGCCTGTAGAACAGGATCCGAGGTGTGTTCTGCCCCATCGTTCCTCTAGAGACCGATCGCGGTCGCCGTTCTGCGCTCCGCTGCGCCGCCGGTGTTTTTCCCGAGCGCAGCGTAACAAGTGCTGACTGGAGCCTTTACAGAAATAGAGCACACGGATGCATTCGAGCACCCACGCAAGAGAAGCAGCTTCTCAACTCCGCTGCTGCACTTTAGAGGCTCCGGCACACGCACAGAGCCAGATAATTAGGTTTGGAGTGTGTGTGTGTGTGTGTGTGTGTGTGTGTGTGTGTGTGTGTGTGTGTGTGTGTGTGTGTGTGTGTGTGTGTGTGTGTGTGTGTGTGTGTGCTCACTAACTCGGAGACACAAACGTAGTAGCGAATGAGCATTTGCTTACCAAGTCGGGTGCGGCGAGGTCAGTCTGTGTATATGTATACACTCATTAGTGTGTCAACACATAGACGCACAAAAGACTTAGGTGCAGAAAATATACGAGTTGACCACCTACACACAGAGAGAGAGAAAAAGCGGGCTTCATCAGGGCCGTAGAGGAGCACTAAACAAGCTTCTGATTAAATAGCCTGTGTGTGTGTGCGCGCTTCTCGCTTTCAGTAATGTTTTCTCTCATGCATCGTAAAGAAGGAAAAAAAAACAAAACAACAACTCCATGTTATGAGAGACATTCTTTCTCACACTATCCCTCTCTCCTTCCACTACTACATCATTGCATCACTCGTTTCCTCTCATTTTCACCACCTCCACTTCCTACTCTGTGTCACGGAATCCAGTTCAGCAATGTTATTCTAGTGACAAACCACTCCAGAATTCCCCCCAAAAACCAACCCGTCTTTCTTTAGTAGGGGTAAAAAGTGTGTGTGTGTGTGTGTGTGTGTCCCTTTTAGGCGAGGGAAGAGTTGAGGCCGGTCAAGGAAGATTTCGAAGCCAAGAATAAGCAACTGCTGGAAGAGATGCCCAAATTTTACAACAGCCGCATCGACTACTTTCAGCCGAGCTTCGAGGCGCTTATCCGAGCTCAGGTGAGCCCCACACACTGATCTCCTCCGTTTTTAAACCACTTTTCGATTTTACTTTCAGTAAAGTTGACTGTTATTTTACTCTACATTTTGGAAATTATGTTCATTCTGAAATGTGTGTGTGTGTGTTTGTATCTCACAAAAGAAGAGTTACACCCTCACATTTTAGTTTCAGCAACCACTTTATTACATGTTCTCAAAAGACAATACTGTAGAAATGAAACTTGGATATACTTTAGAGTAGTTAATGTGCAGCTTGTATATCAGTACAGATTTACCGTCCTCGAACAATAACTCAACATGCAGACTTTAAATGACTGGCAACGGAAATGCATATATGAACATGTCAAAACTGTGTCCAAAGTGTCAATATTTTGTGTGAGCGTCGTCGCTGTCTAGCACGACTTTAATCCTCCTGGGCCTGGAGTTCACCGGAGCTGCACATGTTGTTGTTGGGATCCTCTTCCACTCTTCTGTAATGATATAACGTAGCTGCTGGATGTTAGATACACACACACACGTAGCGCTTCACCACCTTTCACTTGAGGACGCCACACAGGTGCTCAATAAGGTTCAGGTCTGGAGACAAACTCGGCCACTGACCAACACATGAACCTGATGAATAGGTCATGTGACTTCGCATGGTTAAGGATGTACAGCTGTCATCACTTAGGGTGTGCTCACTTTTGTTGCCAGCTGTTTTGACAATAATCGTTGTATGTTGACTTATTTTCAAAGGATAGTAAATTTATACTGTTATACAAGCTGCACATTGACTACTCAAAAATATATCCAAGTTTCACTTCTATAGTCTTGTCCTTTTGAGAAGATGTACTCAAATGTTTGCTGAAATCTACAAAAGCTGTACATACATATAAACAGTATGTAATGAGTATGTGTGTGTGGGGTGGTGTTTTTTATAATTTTTTTATTTTTTGAAATGTTATGAATGTTACTCTGGGTGAATTCTGCCACACAACCAAAACATAACAAAATTAGATTTTGGGCAAAAACCATAATTTGCTTACTCAGCTTAAAGAAAATTTGATTTCACTCAAAACATAACTGCTTTCCCTGCAAAGAGACAATTTAAGAAAAGAAGATTTTAAGACAGTCACTCTGCTAAAAGTGCTTAAAAAATCCCTGACACTAATTAAGTGTGATTTCCACATGCACACGTCATGACACTTTGATCAAGTTGTTGGTGAGCTGCGTATCAGAGTGGATAAGATCTAATCAGATACTCAGCTGTTAACATACCCATGATGCTCATGCACCCTGCTCAGAGTGAAATGGTAAAAAAATGATTTTCCCTTTTTCTTATTTTGAGTAATGTTTTACATTTCACGAAACTTAACTTTAGCTTTTAGAATTTTATATATATATATATAAATTAGTTAGACCTTGTGAATGGTTTCTTCCAACCTGCCCCACACACGCATGTAGTCATGATACAGCTATATGTACTGATATATACTCACACGAGGGCTGTAGATTATTTTAATTAACTTTTAGAAAAGAAGACAAATGCATCATTTTTCAACATGATCTCTTCAATACACTTGCTTTTCAATGCACCTTGCTAATTTGTCAATAAGCTTTCGTATTTCTTAATTAAAAAGTGTTTTAGTCTGAGTTGCGAACCACGAATTCCGACCTTCCTTTAAATTCACTATTCATTCATACACACTTCTTCACGACAAAAGACTTCCCCTATACCGCGCACCATGTCTTTGATAAATATACGTACACCATCAGACCACAAAAAAAAAAAATTATCACTGCACGCGGCTCTTCTTTGTGAGGCATCCATTTTTGTTGGATCGGCTTCAAACAACGTTCACATCTGCAAAGCAGTGGCCGGAGAGACAGTAGCAGAACAGAAAGTGCTGATAAGGAGTGAGGATAATTTTTGACTCAGTCTGGTATATTTTTGTATATACCCCGACTAGCCATAATATTTAAAAGCACAGACAGAATAACATTTATATTGACACCTGTCAAAGAGTGGGATAGAATAGGCAGCAAGTAGACCGTCAGTTCTCAAAGTTGATGTGCTAGAAGCAGGAAAAATGGACAAGCGTGTAAAGGTCTAAAAGTCTTTAACGGCCCATGTTGTGGCTAAAAGTCGGCATCTCCAACATGACAGGACGTCTGAGGTGTTTCCAGTATGCAGTGGTTTGTACCCATCAAATGTAGACAAAGGAAGGGCAGCTAGTGAACGGACGATGGTCATCAGCATCAAAGGCTTATTTATCAGCATGGAAAGCAAAGGCTAGCCTGTTTTGGGGCAATCCCACAGAAGAGATACCGTAGCACAGTTTGCTGAAAAAGGTATTTCTGGCTATGATTTGCAGCTTGCTGTGTAGCCACAGACTGGTCAGAGCGCCCATGCTGACCCCTGTCTGCTGCTGAAAGCTCCTGTCATGTTGGAACTGAGCCATGCAGCAATGGAAGAAGGTTTTCTTTTACATCGTTTGGATGGCTCTGTGTGAGGGGGAAGAGAAGGCTCCATAATGTAATATTGGACAAAGACAAGCCAGCAAAGACATTGCTCTGGTCAATGTTCTATTCAAAAACCCTTTGTCCTGGTACTCGCGTGGCTGCGACTTCAAGTTTCTCAGGCATGGTTTGAGTAACATGACTAATTTTTAAAGGTATAGAATTGGCTCCCAATTTCCCCAGATCTTTAGACTGATTGAGCATCTATGGGATATCCTGGACAAACAAGTCCTGATACATGAAGGCCCCAACTTCACACTGGTACCAGATACCGCAGCACACCTAGAAGTCTAATCCATGCCTACATGGTTCAGGGTTGTTTTAGTGGCACCTGCACGAAAGAAAAAAAAAAATTGTTCTGGCTGAGTGGTGTATACAGTAGTGATGAAATAGCAGCATTATGTTAAACACAACTACTGGTCCTGGCTGACGTTCAGTAACTACCATTCGTTCTGCAAAGCATGGTGTCTTCAGTGCCAAAAGAGGTAGGTAACTTAAAATGGGTCTCATCCTCAAAACAAAAGCGGGTGGGAAAGAAAAAAAGTCTTTCTGATACCGATCTTATGTGGCTCTCAAAATCTTAGCAGGACTAAGATGACCTAAAGCTCCACACTCAAGTGAAACCAAATGTTTATTTTTTTTGTTTGTTTTTGTTTTTTTTCCCTTTCAACAGCTTGGCCTTCTTCAAATAACAAAAAAGAAATCTTGGATCGTAAATTCTTGGGACGACCTTGGGATTGCCAAGAAAAATGAGTTGACTGCTGTTTAATTTCTTTCACAAACTGAAAAAAAATGCTTAATCCTTTCTTTGATATGAAGATTTTTTTATAAACACCTAAATGGGTGGAACAAAACCCTAGCTCAGCTTAGATTTCCAAAAATTCAGGTGTGTTTTACATGTCGCTCGACATCAGCAAGAAGCAAGAAGCTGGATTTTTTTCCCCCTACACATTTCTGATTAATCTGTGGGCAAAAAAAAAAAACGTAAAAAGTCACCACATTACTTTTTAAGAAATCCACTCATTTAAATATCAAATCCAAACTCCAACATCATAAACACCAATTGTGGCCTGTTATGCAAATAAAGTCAGCTTGCAACATTGGTTTATTAGAGAAAGGTCTCAGGCTGTGTGGGGTTGTTGGGACATTCACACTGTGCATATTTCATAGCATTTGCATCTGTGTATATTTTTATTTTTTCAGGAACTGCCAATGAACAATTTTATATAAAATTATATATTACAAATTTAAAATGTCATTTGCTTGGCACTTAGCATAGTGTATAATTAGCTGCACCTTTAATTGGGAAAAATACGATACTTAACTGAAGGTAATTACTTAGCTGTATCACTGTCATCATCTTGGTTATTTCTTTTTATTATTAATTTCCATCTGACAAAATCAAATTCCTGCATCACAGCACTTGTCTGTAAGGTAATTAAGTAATTAACTTCTGTCGCCCTCCCTTATAAACGTGTACGTTGTGTTCTGGATCATTAAAACGTGGCTGTGATGTTTGAATGGCTGATCGTGCTTGTTAGGGAAGACAACGCACTCGTGATTTCCCCTTTCTTGTTATTTACATGGACGAGTGCATGTGCGCACACACAAACGCGTAGATGTGCACAAGGCCGTAGTCCCCTCTGCTGCTCTCTCCACCCAGATCTAATGTGATTAACCTTGACCACCTAATAGCAATGGTCAAATACACACTGCTCCTTTTTTCAGTTTTTTTTTGCGTGCACACATATACACACGCGTGCTCTCTCTCTCTCTCTCTCTCTCTCTCTCTCTCTCTCTTCCCACCCTCATCCTCCTGTCTATAATGTGATTAACCCCCACAATCCTGCTTCAGCTCAGGCTGTCACTTCAGGAAGTTCATAATTATTTGTGTCTCTGTCTCTCATTCTCTCTTTCATACACACGCGCGCACACACAAACATGGTGTTTCGTTTTTACCACTAACCTCCTGCCCCACGCAGTGATGATTAGCTTTGAGTGAACGGATGGATCATGTGGCTTACACAATTGTAACCTTGTGATTGTTAGTGTGTGCATGTGTTTATCTTTGGTTTGTCAGTAGACATAATGTTCCTGAGGCTTTATGAAAGCACGGGGCTTCTAAGATACAGGCGTAGTGGGAACAGCTGTTGAAGTGTGCACTGAACGTTAACGCACAGTACTTGCTTCTTCATCCCCACCCATTTAATGGACTTCTGAAAGGAGAAACTGGCCCGATAAGGAACGAACGTTTGTTCAGGTGGTATGGGGGGTTTTGATGAGGTGGAGGTGTGAGGTTAGATTAGGTGCTGAGTTTAGACAAATGTGGTGTTGGTTGATTTTGATGTTGTGGTAGGGTTAGACTGTAAGGGTTAGAATGAAGTCATGGGGTCAGACAAGGTAGTGAGTGGTTAGGGTTAATCAATCTGAAGTGATGGTGTCAGATGGTGTGGTTAGTATGTTCTGGCTAGTTAGGTGTGGATGAGTCAGGAGGTGGAGGCAGGTAGGGTAGTGAAGTTTGATCAGGTGGTAAGGGCTGACAAGATGGGTTGAGTTTATTAGGTGGTTAGGGTTAGTCAAGTTTGTTTGACAAGGTTAGTAGGTGTTGGTCAGGGTGGGGTGGTGAGGTTACTGGGTGGCTAGGGTTTGTTGAGGTTGGGTGTTGAGGTTAGTTGGTAGTTAGGACTGGTTGAGGCTGAATGGTGAGGTTACGGTTAATTGAGATGTGATTAATGGGTGGAAAATGGTTAGTCAGAGTGGAGTGGTGAGGTGGGAGTTACACAAGGTGGAGTGCGTGGGGTGGTTAGAGTTGGTCAAGGTTGGGTGGTGAAGTTACAGTGTGGTCAGTGTTGGGTGTAAGGATTAGTGGGTAGTGAGTTTTAATTTTGATGGGTTAGGGTTGGGTTGGTGTGGTTAGGGTTGTTCGGGTTGGGTGGTGAGGTTAGTGGGTGGTTAGGGTTGTTTGAGTTGGGTGGTGAGGTTAGTGGGTGGTTGAGGTGGTGAGGTTAGTGGGTGGTTAGGATTGGTTGAGGCTGGGTGGTGAGGTTGGTGAGTGGTTAAGAATAGTCAAGGTGGTGTGTTGGGGTCACATAAGGTGGTATTCTGTTAAGTCTAGTTAGGTTTGGATTAGTAGGGTGGTGACGTTATTGGGTGTTTAGGGTTGGTCGAGATGGGGTGGTGAGATTAGTTGAGTTAGTGGTGTCAGACGAGGTGTCCGTGTTAGTCCAAGGAAGAAAAGTCCCAGGTGAAGCATGCCTAATCCCAAATTCTTCCAAAAACAAACATGAGAGCCTCCGTCAAGTCTGTTGTGCTGCTTTGTACGGAAAGATAAAAACAATGGGAAAAAACCATAGAGGAAGGATTGGCCTGGGGAAGTGCAGGCAGTGAGGATTGTCTGTTCTGCAAACAGATCTGGAGGTATAGTACAAAAGAAATGCAGCTGCACCACCAGGAATTATGGTGTTTGTTTTTATTTTTGCTGCTCTTTGACATTCCAAATGGTTTATTGTAGTAGCATTATCATCATGTACTCACTTACTCTTTCTGTCCAGCGCAAATAAATAGATTTACAGTACAAGTTGCTTCAGTGATCTGCTGCACATAACAGTAGATGATGGCCACATAGAAGGATGGGTAGATTGAGATGAAAACAAATAGTTTGACGGGGAAATCTGGTCTGAACTTAATGTACATTGGGCTTGAGATGTGGTTGCTGGGGTTGGCTGAGGTCTCCCTCTGAGAGTTCTGTGATGCTGCTAAACCTGTTCTTCATTCCATCCTGAAATTACTCCATCCAAGCTTAGAGAGCTCAAGCGCTCTTTTGGCGATTGTCCTGAATTAGGGTGGATTAGCATCATTCCTGTTGCGTCCCCCGTTTGTGTAATCTTATTAGCTGATTAGCGAGGAGCCTTAACATGAATCACTCGGTGTACATTCAAAATGATTGGCAGAGCCTCTTTCCTGTCAGAGCAAGGGACGAGTAGGAGGAAAAGAGAGAGAGGGAGAGGCTTTAAGGAAATGGCATGCATCAGTACCAGTAGAGAAGCGGCTGCTTGCGGGACCAGTTTTGAGACCTCATGAGAGAAAATATTTGAATTCATTTTGAATTACTAAGACTATAATAGGGCTTGAGCTGCAGGGAAAGCCATGGTATTCACTGTGTATTGTGGAAAGAGGCCATGCAACGTAAGAAAGAGACCCCTACAGATGACCCTTACCCAGTAAACTAGCGGTGTTGGTGGCAGTGAATAGCCTCATACACACACACACACACACACACACACACACACACACACACACACACACACACACACACACACACAATGTGGTGCTTAAGCTCTGAGAGGTATGAATAGTACATCGGTTTGAGAGAGGAGAATCGCTGCGTTAAAGAGGCAGTGTGTAGGTGGACCGCAGAGACTCGCTATCACACATGCTGTATTTAGACTCACTGAGATGTGCAACAGCTATCAAGCCTGATTTCTCAACTAGGAGACTCTTATAAGAGATCAGCCTGTGGTGTGTGTGTGTGTGTGTGTGCCCACAGTCCACAATGGACATATCTTGAACACTCTGACTCATAGATCTGCTGGAACTGAGAGTCCCCTCATCCTGCTGAATCATACACACACAGTTCAGAGATCGCCTCTGCTCAGATCGAAGCAAAACTCAACCGTTTCATTTCTGAGCTCCACCACATCACACGCTGTTCCGGAACAAATATACACGCACACTTCCCATCGTGTTTAGGACCTCTGTCAAAATTAGAGAGTTGTCATGAGGTCTCCTCTGTCCCCAGAGGCGCTAGGTAGTCCACTGTATCTCATTGGGGGTTCTTGCACACCAACATGCACTCTTAAATACTCTTCAGTCTTTAAGGGACAGTCTTTGAGTTTTTGCTCGTTCAGGCATGTTTTAAATAACGTAAAATCTCGCTGAACAACTTGGATTTTCAGTTTTACAATTAACATCAATGGCATTTTGTTTTTTTTGGTGCCGTATGATTTAGACCTTGCCATCTCTGTCTAAAGAGAGCCGTGCAGCATGCTAACGTTGATGCTAAACAGCCAACAGCGCAGTTGTGTGTTAGCAGGTCCCTTACGTGTTGTGGAAAGTCGCAAGGTGGGGCCAGGCTTGTTTGTCCAGCACATTCCATGGATGCTTGATTAAATTGAGAATTTGGAGGTCAGATCAACAACCTTGTTCTTTTCCTGCAGAGCTCCATACACCGCGGGCTGCGATGCACTGACCGTTCTGATCCCTTTCTATCTTAGTCAGCGTTAACATTTTTCAGCTTTTTTTTTTTTTATGGGATCAGATCAGACAGGCTGGCCTCCGGTCTCTCAAATGCGTACATGAGCCATGGGTGCCGATTGTCTGTAAACCAAATCACAACCAAACAGATGCCTTTAATTTCAGTTTTTAGAGATTTTATTTTTCTTCTTTCTCTTCTTGTCTGTAGTAATCACACCTACATTCCAGGTGAACTGTTCAGAGGTTGGGTTGAAAAAGTAATGCATTCTTTCAAGTTTCATAATACTCTATACATTATTCATACACACAAAATGTTTCTTTAGCGTTCTCAGTACCATAATTATGAGTGTTTTCATGGCCCCTGGGACAGTGAGGTTTCAGACACCGTTAGTAAACTCGGGGAGGATGTGGCATTGTTTTTAGCAATCCCTGATTGCAACCGAAATCCGTCTCCAGGAAATGATGGCTGCTGTTGACCGCGACAGTTAAAATGTCCAAGAGCTGACCGTCGCATTAACCTGTCACGGGTCCGTTTACAAAAAAGTTCCTTACCGTGGCAATTTTGGTTTTAAGCAGTCGGCCTAGGCGTAGACGGACGCAAGCGGATGTATGTGTAGGACTGCGCCTTTTTTTTTCTTCCCGTTTTCCCCACACCCAGTGGCTCCATCCTTCTCCAACCATCGTTCAGAGTGTGTGACGGGAGCCCCTCTGGTACCACGGCGCTCCCACATGCTGCATGTAAACGAATTGTCAGGCAGTGCTTGATGTGGCCAAGCTGCCAGTTAAACACATAAACAGGACAGAGCGGTATCCGTTTCTCATGATCCCTCGGGCAGGAACCGGTCTCTCTCTACATCACAGAATGGCACTGCCTTGGATTGATCTTTTAATTACCGTGCTGGATAATAGGCACTGACGGAGACCGCTTGACTCCGAGTCAGGATGAACGATGCCTTCTTCCAGCATCAAAAATGTTTATTAAGGGAGGGGAGGGGAGGGGGGGGGGGGGGTAAGAAGGGATGCCTGGCCTTGTGGCTTAGAAAAATACTGGAAATGAGGTTGAGGATATTGAGGTTTTGTTTGAGTGTTTACAGGATTCTTTTTTTTTTTTTTTTTTACATATAATTTAGTGTTTGTTGGTTAAGTGAGTAGAGGTTTTTTGGCTTCGCAAATAAATGTGACCTTTCTAGTAATGAAGTACTAGAAATCAGTTAAATCTGGATGAAATATCATATTCCTCTGATTCTGTTCTACTCAGATATTTCCGTATATGTTTAATCATGCAAATGTGACGATCCAGAATACAGTACTGAGAAAATGCATAGAGTGTAAGGGTGAAGCATGTAAATGATAAATGCAGAATTAAGCATATACAGTCTTCCTTTCCTTGTTCCTGACATCTCGAAGACCTTGTATAGTCAGAATCTGATTATGATTATGGCATTTAAATCCTTATTTAAAAAAAAAAAAACTTTTAGACCTTGAACTTTCATTAAACTAGCACTAGAGGACATGTCTTTGGACGTTCTGATGAGGACATCATCAAAGTGATGCAAGTGGTAAAAATCAACATAGCGGAGTGAACCAGACAGGGTAGGAGGCCCTCTGTGTGAATTCTGAACGGTGTGTACGTATGTGTATACAGAAGACTGCAATTGAGTAAATGTGCACACAGTGTGTGTGGGTTTCCGGTGGAACGACTGTATTTCCCAGCAGGTTTGTCGGCAGCCCACTCCTCCTGGTGTCTTGTAATGTTATTAATCGCTATTAATCATCTCAGCAGCTGAGGCAGGACCCAGGAATTCCAAGAAGAGGTGGATAATGAAAAACTCTTAAACCGTCAGTGCTTTAATAAACAGACGCCCCAAGAAACCGTGTCGGGGTGCGTGTGTGTGTGTGTGTGTGTGTGTGTGCGCGCGCGCGTTGCTCCTAAACTTTTCAGAGTTTTGACGGTCTCAAACTATTCTAAGTAAGAATGAGGACTTTGTCTCATGACTCTTCCTCTCGTTTCAGGTAGTGTACTTCACAGAGATGCACAAGATCTTCAGCGACCTGACGGATCACATCGATCAAGGCGGCCTGACGGACCAAGAGCGAGAACAGCAGAACGAGGCCAAGCTCAACGAACTGCGCGCTCTGTCTATCGTAGCAGACGACTGACGACGGAGCAGATCTCAGTTCAGTTCAGGCAGCTGTGGTAGGGAATACCGAGAGTGTAGATGTAGGAAAGGTGTAAAGAAAGGTGTAACCTATTTGATCTTCATCTGTCTTTTATAAATTCTCTTTGCGATCTGGGTTCGGGTTAGATTTCCCATTTGTGTTTCATGACGACGGTAAAAACGGCAGGAAGCCTTCCTCAGGCAGATCTTAAGCTATGTGAAAACTTTTATAGGCAGGGAGAGAAATTTCTGAAAAGTGAAGCATCTCACTGTTGAGTAGAACATCACTGGAAGCGCGCGGCTTCTTTACATGTCAAATGTAAAGGAAAGGCAATAATTCACAAAGGCTTTTCATTAGGAATCGCGGCACGCATGTCACACGTGTAGCTTTAAACACTAAACCCTGCCGTCTGCTCTAGCGCCTCTGTCTCAGCAATTCTACAGCTACATCTCTAACGGAGCGATATCTAGTAACTCAATACTAGCACAAAGTATTTATTCATTGTTTATGGAGTATTTTAAATGGTGTCTGAAGTCAATTAGAGCGTCTGTAATGTCACATTCCGTTACTTGGTACTGTAGCGCCCTCTACTGACCCAAACAAAACACTGACGTTGCTCGTCTTTGTGTGTAGTGGATTTAAGAAGGTGTGTTGTTTGTGTATTTCAGCCATAGGATTTCCAGTTTGCGAATAACGTACGATCGTATTCGGGGACCAAGCGGCGGAAAAAAAAATCCACATCTGTTTTCTTTCCTTCATGTCTCGTCCAAAGAAGTTGCATTTTGAAGCATTTTGTTCCTCGTCTTTTAAACAATGCCTACATGTAATTTGTGTTGAAACACGTGCCTTTATCTTCAGGATTTGTGATTTGTCCTGATATCTGATCATCTCTTTTTAATTTGTTTGCACACTAAAAATGAGTTTGTGTCTTCTTTGATTATAATCCCACCTACTTTTTCATTTGTACCATTTGTACCGGTCGCTTTTGTATTTGTTTTGCGTACAAATAAATCGTACAATAAATCGGTTGTTGGAAGAAAAATTGTTAATGATTGTTAATGCTGTTTAATAGAAGTACCTGATTTTTTTTTTCCTGTTTAAAAAAAATAAAGCTACTTGTGAGACCTTTTAAGGATCTTTTAACGTTTTTAGTTTAGTGGAAAGGGACAACCTTTTTATTTATCGTAAGGTTATTTGGCATTACCAGTTTCATTCCTGCAGTCACATATAATGGGGAGGGTATTACATTAAAAAGCATCTGTAACTCCATCAACAGAAAGGATAAGGTACTGCATGCTCGGTATATTCTCACTGTCCACTTCAGTAAGAACACGAGGAATCCAATCAGCCAATCATGTGGCAGCAGTGCAGTGTATAAAATCATGCATTTATACAGCGACAATGCGTAAATTTTCTCACCAGAATCAGGGAAGAAAGTCTGATCTCTGAGTCTAAAGTCACAAACCATCAATCTTTGAGGTGGACGGGCTACAGTAGCAGATCATCACATATCCGGTTCCATTCCTTGGAAGTCCAGAACAAGAATCTGAAGCCATCATAGACAGACTCACCTACAGTACAGTACACTGTGCCTTGCAAAAGTATTCATACCCCCTAGACGTTTCCACATTTTTTCACTTTACAACCACAAACGTAAATGTGTTTCTTTGGGATTTAATGTGGTAGACCAACACAAAGTGGCACATGAAGGAAAATGGAAAGAAAATGACGAATGGTTCTCAGAATTTTGCAAACGGGACGTCTTATGGCGATGTCAGGCTTCCCTGTTTATAGTTATAATTAACAAGTCAATTCTTGACATCACTTATTTTATAAGCTGTAAGCGTTTATCATGTAATGAAGTCATACAAAAGAGAAAAAACTTTTTTTTTAAAACCTCTGTTAAAAAGCTCTGACACTGGAGACTCCTCCAAAAAATCTTACATTAATGTCGTCTCATAGAAAACATCAAGTCAACAGTTCTACACTTAAACACTCCAAGACATTCCTGTGCAAAATGATAGATTTAAATTGTATTAATTATTTTCATTTTAGAAAAATGGTTTCATGAGGTCAGTCAACACAGTCTGAGCAATCAGAATCAACTCGAGTCTACACTGCAAAAATATTAGCATCCTAGCAAATAAAATATCCTTGAATCTAGCCAAATCAATTTAGAATCTTTTTAAATAATTTTACACCAAACTAACTATTAGATTATTAAGCTTATTTCTAGTCAAAAGTTACTAAAATTCCAAACAAAACCATCTTGTTCTATTGACAGGTATTTTTTCTAGTTTTTTTGGAAGTAGAACAAGAAATTTTTCACTTGCAATATATATATATATTTTAACATTTTACTAGAAATAAGGTTAAAAATCTGTTATTTGGCTTGGTGTAAAATAATTTTACACAATTATAGATATATTCTTGAATCTATAAAAACCTCTCACTTGATAAGATATAATTTTTTACAGTATCTTATCCATAAACATGACCCCTCTTTACCCCAGCCAGACAGCATGACTAGCACAACTATTAAAATGTTTTTTTTTTTTTATTCATCTGCTTGATAAGAGACAACAAATATAAAATACATTACAGTACAATACATCTCTAACCTGGCTGGAATTAGTGAAAAATTTTCAGAATCTGCACTTTTAATACTCAATATGTACAGCTCACACACACACAAAAAATAGTCCACATTTACAGTTCAAATGTTTGCTTTATAATACACACTGCATAAATTACACACAATTTATGCTCCTACAGTGAGAAATTAGCATTGTCCATTTCACATGGTCCACGGGTCAAGCCGTGAAAGTTCAGATTTTTTGCTTTTAACTAAATTTTTAAAAAATGTGATTAAGAACTAGTAGGAATTAAAAAACTATTTTGTAAATTTCATTTATTACAGCAGAAGGACAATGACGTCATTGTTTTCCTCGCGTAGTGGACGGACGATTGCGATAGTGTTTTCTAATCTTTGCACTCTGCCTGCTGATTTCCAGGGTCAAAGGTCAAAGCCACCTGCATGTCAGTCAGCGTGTACCAGCTTTTGTGAGTCCTCAGCAGTGTGTCCTGCGCACTATCTAGCTTATGATCGCTGGAGCGTTTCCAGTTCAGCGGGGATTCTACAGTTAGCTACTGTAAGGATGTTACTAATAAACTACGGACTACATGGATGATTTGCTGTACATGCGCGCGATCTGCTCGCTGAAGACCCGGCGCAGGTCGATTCGTTTGCTTTTCAGGGTGGGAGTGAGGAGGCCGTTGCTGATGCTGAACAGTTCGGGGTGCAGATATAAATCCTTCACCTGGAACAGAGATGATGACGGAGGCGTGAGGTTGGTGGGTTTATTCGTAAAGAATGAAAGCAGAGTTACTGTTACACTCTGTACACAGCACATCGTGGAATGTTTTATTACTCTTACACCACAGCAATTTGCATTTAAACAATTCGTTTTTACATTTAATGTGGCAGGACGTCAACGAGACAAGTAATACCCGTCATATCATATTGACTGTAAACAGTGTTTCGCCCACCAGAGTCTTTTTCTCTGTCGTGAAATTATTGAAAGTAAAAAATAAAGAAATTTATATGCGGCCAAAACATGGTATCAGTGCCAGAAGAAAGTGAATTTTCAGAGACACCATTTTTCATAATACTTAATCCTTCTTATCTCCCGATCCACGTTTTATTTTGTGTAAATATGCACACACATTTATATCTTGTGTCAGATAAAAAGAAACACATTTGCTAAATACAATTTCATGTATTGTCCATAACTTTTTTTTTTATTATTCAAATCTTTCAAATGATCTTAATTGTCATTCAGATGGGCAATTTTTTCTTCACATGAAAAAAGACAAACCTGAAAAAGTGTATTATTCGAAAATGCAAAATTGTTAATTTTGCACTTCTTTTCTCGTTATATCTGTTGCTGCTCGGTTATATCTTGAGAAAACATGGCATCTCCTTTCATTGCTATGCAGACGACAGTCAAATCCATCTCCCGTTAAAGCAGAGATGTCTAGATGACATAAAGGCATGGTTAGCCCAAATTTTTTTTACATTTTAATGATATTTTAATGGTATTTGGTCCTGGTGCCAGAGGTAGAGGTTCCACCTCTGGATTTAGGAGCTTTGGAGCAGTATGTTAAACCCACAGCATCAAATTTAGGTGTTATTTTTGACCATGGCCTTAAATTTGATAAACAGATCAGTTCTGTGGTTTGGTCCAGTTTCTTTCAGTTAAGGCAATTGGCAAAACTTAAACCTGTTTTGTCCTTTAGGCTTTCCGAAATAGCCATCCACGCCTTCATCACCACTCGTATTGATTACTGCAATGCCCTGTAGTTTCTCAAGCAGCATTACATCGGCTACAGCTGATCCAAAATCAGCTTAAATGTTTAAATGTTTACATGGCCTTGCCCCGTCCTACCTCTCGGATCTGCTTAAGCCATATGCTCCATCCCGGACTCTCAGATCATCGGATAAACTTCTGCTGACGGTACCCAAGACCAAGTGCAAGCTCAGGGGTGATCAGGCTTCTCTGTGGCGGCACCCAAACTGTGACCATTCGTGAGGCCACATCACTGAGGGTGTTTAAGTCCAAACTCAAAACTCACGTTTTCTTTGGCATTTAAACCAACATGAGATTGTGTGTGATGTGATTTTAATTATGTTCCTTTTTAATATTTTATTATTATTATTATTATTATTAATTACTCAATTTAGTTCCTTATTTTATTTTATTTTATTACTATATTATTTTATTATTTATGTAAAGCACTTTGGGGCATTCTTGTTGTAAAACTGCTATACAAATAAAGATGAGTTGAGTTGAATTAAGGTATTGCAACATGAATTTGACATGGTTACGGACACTACAGATTTATTTATTTTATCTTAATTTTGCACGGAATGCATTAAATTTGAGCAACAATTTTTCCCGGTCATTTACTTCTAGAAGCTTACACCAATTTTAGTATCAATACTCAAAGAAATATGAATAATTCACATTTTAAATGAATACTGTTTGCAGGATAACACTGAAAAATTGCCCCCATTTTTGAGGCTCATATAAAATAATCTCTCCAAAACACCTGAAATTAGCAACTTGATATTTTTAGGGACGCAAGATTGGTCATTTCCATGTTGCATGAACTTCAAAAGGAGCTTCTTTGGACGCTTTCCAAAGAAGCCAATGCTGTTTTTGGCCGATTGTTATCAGGACACTGTGTGTGCGTGTGCGTGTGGTACCTGCTCAAAAGACTTCAGTCCTGCTTCCTTCCCCACTGCAGTCATGTCCTCCAGCACAGCTTTCTTCACGTCCTGTAGTAAAAACACAAACACCTTGTTACACAACTTTAAACTTGAATCATATCTGAACATATAATATTTACACACACACACAAGACTCACAGGATTCTGACAGAGCTCTTCATGCGATCCCACAATGCCTCTCTCTTTGGCCCAGTTGACAAACACTTCAGGGTCTGGGACCACAATACCTATCAGAAAAGACTGACACACACACACACACACACACACAGTAAATTAAATAGTCCAAACACACTGTAGCTGTCTCTACGCTGTATGATCAGTAGGCAGAGTAACTGTTATTAATGTGTGTGTGTGTGTGTGTGTGTGTGTGTTTACCTGTAGACTGTCTCCGTGCACAAACACCTGCAGCACAGGTACACTGCGCATGTAGACGTTCTCGATCTTCTCTGGAGCGATGTACTCTCCCTGAGACAGTTTAAAGATGTTCTTCTTTCTGTCGATGATGCGAAGAGTCCCGTTCTAACACACACACACACACAGGACATGGCTTTTTCATTATTCAATCCAAATAATACATTTACACCTCGTTATGGTGCAGAGTTCTGGTCTTAAATGCATCGTCTCAAATAGGAAAACCCTGTTGTTGTTGTTTTTTTTTTATCTACAACTATCAAATTTGTTCCTGTTCACAGAAAGCAGCAGGGACAATAAGGGATAACTAGATTACTATCATTTACATGATCCAGAATATAACAAATATAGATTTATAATATAATATAAATGACTTTTCTTATTGTTTATATAACTAATTTGCAAAAGCCTAATTTGAAAAAATAATCTACGTCTTACCAATGTTTATAATAATAATAATAATAATAATAATAATAATAGTAGCAACAACACATTTTACAGGCTAACATTGTGCGTCTATGTTCAATGTAATTAAATTACACAAAGCACGCAGATTTTAACAAGTCACATGACGATGTGTAAACTGATTTGGATGCATCATCATCAAGGTTTTTATTAAATTTAGCGATGGAAAACCTGGATAATAACCTTTTCTGTTTCAAAGTGTGTAAGGAAAGGGAGTCACATTTATTATGCGTCATACATTAAATGTTTCCTCTTGTTTGTTTGTTTGTTGTTGGAACAGAGTCTGTACAAACCCTGGATTAGTCTTTAATAAATGATATGAAAAGTTCCCACAAGAAAGTTGCCATGCTTTTGGGACCTGACTGTATTTCACTGTGTGTGTGTGTGTGTGTGTGTGTGTGTGTGTGTGTGTGTGTGTGTGTGTGTGTGTGTGTGTGTGTGTGTGTGTGTGTGTGTGTGTGTGTGTGTGTGTGTGTTTTTTTTTTCAGTTACCGGCAGCCACTGTCCCACATCCCCGGTGTGCAGCCAGCCGTCACTGTCCAGAGCCTCAGCCGTCCTCTCCTCGTCCCTCAGGTAGCCCCGGAATATACTGGGTCCCTGGATACAGATCTAACACACACACACACACACACACACACACACACACACACATCAATAAAACTGATTAGCCTCTAATCTCCTCTATTTCTATTCACTTTACTGTCGTTACAATCCATCAAAATGTGTGTGTGTGTGTGTGTGTGTGTGTGTGTGTGTGTGTGTGTGTGTGTGTGTGTGTGTGTGTGTGTGTGTGTGTGTGTGTGTTACCTCTCCCTGTCCGTTCTTGGCGTAATAGTTCATGTCCGGAATGTCGGCCAGCTTCACCATGGAACAAGGTAGAGGAGCACCAACGTGGCCTGAGACACAAAGTTCAGTCTTTCAACAATGAAGGCTGAGGACGACGTGTCAATAATCATGTCTTTTCTTACTGATTACTGTGCAAAAGTCTTGAGCCCCGCCTTTCTTCATATTCGATGGAACGATGGCGATTAAATGAAAGAAACAGGAGCAAGTGTTTTACTGCGACAGGCTTCAAAGCGCCTAAAGATACGACTTAAAAATGGGTCGTGTATTGGTTGTAACAACCTCAGCAGCGACCTCTTTTCTCCTCTCGTCCGTTCCAACCACTCAGCATTCAGCGTCAGCGGTCTACTAATCACCGGCCTGATCATCCACTAGTGACGGGTCGTTCACGAACGATTCATTCTTTTTGAACGAATCTTTGACGTGACTCAGAAGAAGGAGTCGTCCCGGAGAGTGATTCGTTCATTTTCTACTGGGCGCGTATGAGCAAAGCATCGCAAAACCTCCGTAGGTTATTTACAGGAAAGAGAAATGCGTAGTTACCTTCGAGTCTCCTAGTCCAAATCGTTCTTTTGTCACGTGACTCCCATAGACGCTATGCAATGCAGTACACAGGAAACAGAATGAAACGGTTCATCTCGTGTCCGAGTCGTTCATTCTTTTGAATCTATTGCACTGCATAGCGTCTGTGGGAGTCACGTGACAAAAGAACGAGTGATTCGGACCAGAAGATATTATGGTAAACAGAATGAGCAGCTCACTGTAACATTTTTAATCACTGGAGCTAAAGGCAAAGACGGGTTGGGGGTCTGTTTTTTGAAAATGTAACATTTTATTTTATTTCTGATCAAAAAAAAAAAAAAACGAAATGATTAAAAAACAATTAAAAAAAAAGATTTGTTCATTTTGATCAAAGAGCAGAGGCACTAAAATGATCCAAAAGTCCCTCGTCATTCTCATCTGGACCTGTTTCTCACTGGTTAAAGCCTCAAATTAGATTTTTTTTTTTTTTCCATTTTTATGCTTGACTGATCCACATTACAATATATTCCTTTGAAACTGCTCAGGTACAGACGGACTGCACTGAAGATGAGAGATTAAAAACAGTCCTTGAGGAGGCCTGGAGAGCTCTTCCTAAAGACTACACTACAAATACAATAACGTCTGGCTGTTTAGAAGCAAAGATATGAAGAAACGAAGACTTTCGCACGGTACTGTATGTCAGAGTGCAGGCGCCTTGACTGGTAATAAAGTAAAGAGCAATAGTGGACATCTTGAATATAATATTTTTTCTTTTCTTTTCTTTTTTTTCAGTGTGGAGTTTACTGTAGGTTGGGGGTGAAACACGTTCAAAGTCACTTAGATTTGAAACACATTTTCAGTTTCATTTAAACGATTCAGAATTTTTTAACTGATGATGATGTTTCTAGAACAAAACAATATCTGAATGTGATGAATTAGATGCACGGGTTGAGGTTAGCGGTTAGCAACATTACTTGTATATTGTGAACAACTAATTACACTGAACCTGGCTGATGGAATTCATTTAGTCTCTAAACAAGTCACACTCGTCTGGATTGCGCACGATACGGCGAGACACGTTCACGCGTTCTGTATCAATGGTCCTGGCTGGGGGCCATCGTGACCTGCTTATGAGGAGTGTGTTACAGTACCTGCGCTCCAGTCTCCGGGCATAGAGAACGTACAGCCCGCCGTGCACTCGGTCTGACCGTAGCCCTCGAATATCTACCCACACGCACACAGAGAGAGAGAGAGAGGGAGAGAGAGAGAGAGGGGGAGAGAGAGGGAGAGAGAGAGAGGCGCGTGTTCATTTAGGCAACACTTCAGACACAAACTCACTCAACTAACTACTACAGCATGCAAACAACCAAAACAACTTTTAAAATATTTCTAAATTAAGAAAAAAGAAGTTTAAGGTGTGTGTACACAGATAAAAAGTAGATTTATACAGTAGATAAACCATAACAGTCCGACTTGGCCCTTTACCCAGGACCCTGTACAACTCTCAGACAATCCATCAATTTCTCTCATTTCCCCCTGACTGGAAATCCGGCCCATTAAAGTCCAGGTGTTCCAGGATGTGTGGGACGCCGTATTATGTTCATTTGCCTGTTTTTCCCCCACATTGTTGTTCCTCTATATATTCGATTTCAATAATAACACACGACCAACTCATTTGTGTTCATTTTACACTTTCGCATTACCGTTCCTACTGCTTTCAATTCAATTATAAACTTTTCGTCTTCTATTAGCGCAGAACGGTGTAATCCGGTTTGAGAAATATGATTAGACTAAATGATATTAGTTGAGCTTATGTTGTTGCTGTTTTTTTTTTTTCTCTCTCTCTTTTTCCTAAGGAGTGCACTGACCAGGCAGCCGAGGGCAGCTCGGAGGAAGGACAGCACTGTGGGCGAGATGGGAGCTGAAGCGGTCAGGATGAAGCGCAGGTTTCCTCCCAGACTGGCCTAGAGAGAGAGAGAGAGAGAGAGAGAGAGAGAGAGAGACTGTCGGGGGCACGCACTAAACATCCGCTGGATATGATTCAGTTCTTCATTCACAAGACCAATAGAGCATCTTTAAATCAGGTCACACGGCACAGATACAATAAAGGAATGAGCAAGAGATTCACCACAGTCACCGGTAATTATACTAAAATAATCACCCAGCGTCAAGATAATTAAACGTGATCGCCTGAAATAAAAACAGGAAAGACTCGGATTCCTTTACTTAACACTAAGGAGGAAGAAAATGAGGAGGAGGAAAAGGAAAGTGAGGAAAAAAGAAATGAGAAAGGTACAGAAAGACTAGGAAGACCTAATGGAAGAGGAAGAAGAGGAAAAGGAGGAAGAACAAAAGTAATAGGTGAAGTACTGACGGAAAAAAAGCAGTGGGAGAAGGGGGGGAGGAAAGGAATGAGCACAAGAAGAAGAAGTAGCAGACAAAAAAAAGGGTGGATGGAAAACAGAAAGAAGTAAAGGAATAAGTGGAAGAAAAGGAGTGGAAGAAGAAAAAGGATAAAAGATGTAAAAAAAATATGGTAGAGGTGAAATGAAGAGGAACAATCTGAAGAAAAAGGAGTGGACAGAGAGTGAAAGTGAAAAAATAAATAATAAATGAAAGAATAAGGATGATGGAGAAAAGAAAAGAATAGGCAGAAGACAAAAAAGGGGTGGAAGGAGAGCAGAAAGAAGAATAAAAGGAAGAAGAAAGAGGACAAAGATGAAAAAGAATGATAGTGGAAGAAAAATCAATGGACAAGAAAGGAGAGGTAGAAGAAAAGGCATAAGCGAAAGAAGAAGAAAAAAAAAGAAAAGGAGGAAGAGCAGGAACAGGAGACGGAATAAGCAGACGTAGAAGAAGAGCAGGAAGAGGAACAAGCAGTGGGAGAAGAGGGAAGGAAGAAGAGAATCCTAAATTTCAACTAATTTATCATTGTGAAAACCTTCACACTGTCTATAAAATACAATTAATGATGGAATACAAGTAACGGGGCTGCTAAAGCATTAGCCTCAAAGATACAGTGAAGGTGCTACAGTTTATGGGAAATCAAACCCTTCACACGGTCTCAGGGATGAGTAGAACTACAGTTTCATTGAAGACGACGGATTTGTCTGATAAATATCTGGATATAATTTCCCCAGTGTGAACTGAATCAAGTTAAAGCAGTTAAAAAAAAAAAAAAAATCTATATTTTAGTTTCCAATCTGCTGTGCTGTGAATGTCAGAGAACGAGCGCAGGAGGAGTCGGTACTGAGTGCCGTGTGTGTGAGAGGTACCTGTATCTTGCGGAAGACCAGTCTGTCCCACACGCTGTCATTGCGGACGATCCCACTGCTCAGCTCGGCCTGTTTCCTGCTCACAGCGTAGTGTAGGATGGCCCTCTTCAACACGGATGTCACCGAACCCTGGATCTACACACACACACACACACACACACGAATAGCTCAACCTCTCTCACTCTGAAACAGTATGTCAAGTTGCTCAAGTTAAACTTTCCTTTCACTTTAAATACATTATAAATTAATGTTAATCCAGAAACCAGAAAATATAAATCATGTTCTTATATATATATATATATATATTTTTTTTTTTTTTTTTTTTTTAAAGCCAATCTGATACGGATATCAGCAATGCTGCGTCAGTTAATATTGGGTATTGAAAAAAAATAAATAAACCCCTAGAGCTCTGATATTAGTAATGAACTAAAAGGGAACTATATACCTTCATGCATACTGCGCAGGAGCTCCGTGTGTGTGTGTGTGTGTGTGTGTGTGTGTGTGTGTGTGTGTGTGTGTGTGTGTGTGTGTGTGTGTGTGTACACACTGGTACTGACCTTGTCGTAGATGCGGTTGAGTAGGCGGGGCACCACAGGGAAGAAGGTGGGCTTCAGAGTTTTGATGTCGTCCATGAGCAGCGAGATGTCGCCCTGGTAGAATCCCACCCGCGCGCCGTGGCAGAACATAGACACCTGACGATGAAAGAATTAATGGAGGAAAAGGATCTAAAGGAGTTACACAGACGCGAGACGCTTTCTTTCTTGCACGGATGCTGGCTTTATGCCACCCTTGTGGTGTTGATTTTAAGGAGGCAATAACAGAAAGTCATAAAACTGATGACAAGCACTAAAATTCATACTTTAAGATAAATCTGCAGCTTATTTCATGCTATGAACTTGTTACGACTGTAATTTCCCTATTATTTCTTATATGCCTCTATT